>UELU01073912.1:1519-57841 GCA_900490025.1 Megastigmus dorsalis | reverse complement strand
TCTCCCCCAGCCCCGCTCTCTACCTCTCCCCCCGTCTTTGAGCTTTCATGTTGATGCACAAGAATTTTTTGTTCTCGTACATCCTGGAGCTTGATGATGCCTCGAGAGGGATGCGAATTTTTTTTTAAGACCAATGCTCAGCAGATGAGTTAGGGGATGTTTCTTTCGACCTCGGGTCGAGATGGAGTCGTGGGTCTATCGATCGATTAGAGAGAAAAATGTGGAGGTTCACTCTCATCGCCGTCTTCCTTCTTTAAACAGCGCGCCCCACTTATTGCCCCATTTTCACAGACTATTATGACCGTTAAATTTTAGTCGAGAAAATGAGTTCCTTGTTTCGAAAATAGCTTTTCGGGGCAGTGTTGGGATTTTTGAAAATTGCATTTTTTCGCGAAAGCTATTTTCACAATTTAATTGTGTTGCGATGATTCAAATCGTCTATATACGTTATGAGAAAATTTTGAAAAAGTATCTTAAATATTTCTCTTTTCGTTTTTTACAGTTCCAGCAGAGAAGATTCGTGTTGGAAGAGATTACCAGGTGATTGTTCCAGAATTGGTTCCCGTCAGTGGTAAACAGCTCATATTCACTTTTCAGATTCTCCGATATTTAGATTTTGGATCGTAATGATTTCTTTTTACTTTTTCAGAACGAAAATTGGATGTAAGCTCGGAAAGGGCTCTACTCGTGTGGTCTCCTACAAGTGAAATATCAGATAAAAAATGTAATGCACTCAAAATTTCTTTTATAATTTTATCAATCTATTTTGTAACTTGTAATTTATTAATTCAAAATTCTTTTTCAGTGGATGAGTATATAATCTTAGCAAAAGAAAAGTATGGTTACAACGGAGAACAAGCATTGGGAATGTTATTCTGGCACAAACACAATCTGGAGCGAGCCATTCTGGATTTAGCAAATTTTACACCTTTTCCTGATGAATGGACAGTAGAAGACAAAGTTTTATTTGAACAAGCTTTTCAATTTCACGGAAAAAGTTTTCACAGAATACGTCAAATGGTAAAGAACAAACAATGATTAAAAGTATAAATTCTTTCGAATTCCTTCATTTATAAAAAAAAATGTCTTTATAGCTTCCAGACAAATCGATAGCTAGCCTCGTCAAATACTACTACAGTTGGAAGAAGAGTCGAACTAAGACATCATTAATGGACAGACAGGCAAGAAAACTAACCAGCAGTGGTAAAGAAGGAGAAAATGGAAGTGAAAATGGAAGTGAATTGGGTTCTAACACAGAAAGTGAATCTGAGGAAAAAGTAAGATAATCGATCTTCATTTTATGATTATATAGAACATAATGATTTTGCATGCAGCAGCATATCAAAAAAACTTACTGTTTTTTTTTTTTTTTTTTAATTTTTTTTTGGAATTACTTTTACATAAGTGTGTATATTTACACTTATACATCCTGTGCATTAATTTTATTTAATTCATTGCATTTATCATCATTTTTTTATAAATAGCATTTTAGCAATTGTATTGCATAGCATTATCATTAGTAAAATGTAAGAGTATTTAAGTATTAGCAATACTAATTGTATATAGAAATGCATAATTAATAATATAGCTTATTATCATCAAATCAGTTTTCTCTTACATTTTGCTCCAGAGATTTTTCAAAGGAAAATATGTTTCTTAAAACTGGTGCAATTTAGAATATAATAAATTTGTACTTTTCACTATGAAGCATCTTTTAATTCCTTTAAGAAATCTTGTCATATTTTTCTGGTCAATTAATTCTGGCCAGTCACACTCCTGAAACAATTTTCGTAGAAGATGGGATTACTCTAAAAAATGTATCCACACGGCATTATGTATAAAGAGACAAGAACGATTATGTACGAACCACTTATACAGACACGGATCGAACTAAGTCTTGATAAAAATTATGTTAGTTATTTAACAACACCACAGGGTAAAAAAGATCCATATCACCAACACGAATTTTTTCATTTCTCATTAGAGCAATCACCACGAATATACATGAGAAGATTTAAAGACAAAATCGTTCACAAATTAATGTTAAAATTATTTTCTATTATATAGGAAATTATGCATGCAAAAAATTTGAAATGTATATGGATATACAGAAACACAACAGTGTTTGCTTAAGATTACGAATAAATGACTATTGAGATTATGCAAATAACTTTTGTGTAAGAACGATATTCATTTATCGAGATAAAATATATTTCTATTAAAATGAATTCCTAAGAAACTTGAAGCTTTGGGAGATTTGATTTTTGAATGATCTTTATCTTACGTCTTTCCTTGAATGTCTATTGATGTTAGATGTCAGGATGTAAAAAAAATTTAAAGAAAAACCATTCGTTTGTTAGTCGACGATACAGTGTCTATGTAAGATGTGAGATTTTGTCGTTTTTGAAAAAACGTTTAAATATGGAACGTTCCAGAAATGGACGATCCACCGCGGAATTCGTCGTGGAAAGAACCAGACCGTGCCAGGGAGCCAAGGCACTGACGCCAAGGCCTCATCCGACTCGGAAAACGTTCCTCAGGTTCAGGTACTCAACCTAAACCTTAAGACAAAACAAAAATTCCCACTTTTGCGTAGTCCTCTATTTTAGTACTGCTTATTCATGATTTTTATACATATACATATATTATACATACATATTTGCTATGTTATTATTTCCTTCGCACTGCGCCAGTGTATTATACCTTATTTTTATAAAGTAGATGTTCTGCGTTAAATGCTTTGTATTATATTCGAAGTCGTCCTTCATCACCAATTGTTTGTTATCTCAAAATCCACCAAATAAAGTTCAAATTTACATTGTATTGCTTGCAGTGCACTCTTACTTCTCTTATTTCATTAAACCAATGCTTGGAAAATCATTGAATCAAGCCTTTGAATCAGCAGCACGCCCCACCCCTTCTTATTATTTTAATATTCACTTTGGATTTATCTAGTGGGTGTATATGAACTTCAATTTTATTTTTGCAATAGTTTGTTCTTTTAAAGTAGGTCACTTTCTAAAGTACAAATTAGTATTGATGCTAAATAATAAGGCGATCAGAATTCAGCAAAAATGAATCTGAAAACAAATTAGTTATAAAATACAGAAATAATTGTTAAACGCGAAAAATCCGATAAATCGCATTATCCTCAAATGAAAAAAATATGTATTTGTAAAAATTTTACTTTTCGCGTTATTAAACTCTTTATAACTATTCATCTTAAATTTAAGCAAATTAAATGAATTTATGACGTGAAAGTGAATTACTTTAATGTAGCTTCCTTTAATAGAATTAACTATTATTTGAATGTAAAAATAATAATTAATTGAAACAATAACTTTTACAAATGTAATTAATCACTGATCAGTTATTATTCGTCTTGAAAAATTTGGTAACTGTCACTACAAGCCTCTTCTATCCATTTCCTGTCTCTAGCCTATCAGATTCACAAAAACGAATTATTTTCAGTTGAAAATCCTTCAATCATTTCAGCTTCGTTTCTATAAGCTTAAATTAACACATTTCTGTATTTACAAGATCATATATAATATTACCTATATATCGCAGTATTTATGCAACTACAAATTTGACCTCGGTTTCCAAGGGTTAATCAGAATCCGCAACAGTGATATTTTCTGAGCTAAAAAATTGAGTAGATGTAATGTTTCTTTGTGGTCAAAACATTCTTTTTTCTTGACAACATTGGTATAATGTTTTTGATCTAAAGTAGAAAAATTTAGTTATCAATTGCTATATAATGTTGCGAGTATAAACATACAATGTTTATGGGTGAAAACATTTCTGAACCCTTTAATAATGTCAAAAGTAAAATTGGTTTGTTCTGTATACAATCGGAGCATAAGGAAACTTGAACACACATAAAAAGAATATATATTCATTCTTGCATCTCGAGTTGTGAAAAATCGCAGCTAAGCACAACATTAGTTTTATTCGAAACACGATGTACATATGAGGAAATCCATAGAACTTTTAAGTTTGGTGTCCCTTCATGATACTTCTACAATGATTACATTAAAAAAATATATAAAAAATGCTACAGTATAGAAAAATATGTCTGAACAATTTGTTATGCTTGAATTATTTTTTTTGCATTTATATTTCATCAAAATATGATTTTATTCAAGAAAAACATGAGAAACACCAAAATTAAATTTGTCCCTTTGACATATTATTAACTTTATTATACTATAACTTTTTGAGGCATTCGAGAATCATTTTGAAATTTGGTTAGATGTAAGTTCTCATATACCCAAAAACAATCCACTTATAAAAAGTGATGTGCTTGTTGTACAAATAAAATGGCGGGCTTAGAAAAGATTGTCCCTTTATTTTCGGATCTATAAAATTTTTACTGTTTTTCTGTGGAACCTTCTTGAGGCAATTAGATATCGCTATTTTTTTTATGAAGCAATGTTCTACGCACAAAAGCCAATAAAATGAGCCATGTGCGAAATATAAAGATAAAGATTTTTGACCCCGAATCTAGCACGATCATTACTTGAAAAGGTAATATTATAGTTGATCGTAAAATAGATTTTTACATTTATTTTTGTTCTTTAAGCCTATCTTTGTGAGGCAAGCAAAAAAATGAGTAACGCAAGTGAATTATCATTCCTTAAGGTATCTAGTATGTAAAAATTCAAGGCCTGCATTTTCAAAATAACAAAGAAATTTCTGAAATATTAAAAGTTCTGTGGATTTCCCCATATTGATCATCTCAATGGGGCTTTCTGGCTGAGATTTCTATCTTTATGTCATCTGTTTTACTTTTACAATTACATAGTGTTCTTGTTTTTGTTGTTGTCTTATTATCTGAAACCAATAAAAATAATAATAATAATAAAGAACAGAAACACATGTACAGAAATTTTGATTTTTTTGAAAGAAAGATAAATAACAGGCGGGAGGGACGAGCTACTTAAAAGGGTATTATGTGTTGTAGGGCTCGTGTAGCAACTGCGGCGTTGCTTGTCATAGCGTTCGTGCTACACCCAAGGGACACGCGTGTCATAGCTGCTATCTGCATTGGAGGTCAGTGGATCTAATGTTTTCCAAAAGAAAAAAGAAAAAAAAAACTGCGAGCAAAATAATTGAGATGGAGCAACGTTTTTATTTTGGCGGGGGCTCGAGTCACGAAAATCTTCAATTGCCCTTAGGATCTTGGGGATCGCGTCTATAAGCGCTGCATTATTGCACTCGGTCGCATTTCAAAAAGATACACAACCGATGCTTTTCGTATTCTTCCTCCGTCATAATTAACGGCAGAATCGGTTCGAATTCAATTCTTTTCGACGATGCAAAATTATACACAAGCTATTTTATCCACACCAGACGACTAATCTAATAATTTTCGTGGCTCAAGCCCTTTACCGCAACAATATTCTAGTCTTAAAAGCGCCGTCAACTTGACTGAACTGCACATTTGTCGAAAGCATGTCCCTGGACAACGCAGTACTCGACTCATTCACTGTACACATTATCGCACCCCAAGGACATGCTTTCACTCAAATGACATTGATATATAAAATAGAAAAAAGCCGGACCATCGATTCATTGGAGGGTACCACTCCAAAGAATCGAGAGGCGCGGGCCAAAGTAATCAGCGATAAAAACAAAAAAAAAACAGAAATAGAAATGGTGTGTTGTGTGTATGTTGCTGGACGGACTATAGGCGTACGGGTGTCGCAAGACCGCTGAGCTCGATGCCGGGTCGTTCGAACAAGCGAAAACCACCGCGTGGACTAGTCGTTAATCACGACGATTTGGCGGCTCTGGCCGGTCAGCCTAACCAAGCCATCAACGCCCTGCAAGCTATTGACACTGAAATCGTTAGCCTGAAGCGACAAGTACGTTATATACTTAAAACCATTATCAACCAAATATTACATAAAATCCAATATATAACGAAAATATGTAAGCCAATTAATGCTTTGATGTGTAAATCGTTGCAATACTTATATGCACAATGGTATTGTACCAAAAGATTCATCGACATCCTATATATGATGACAACCGATGTGTATATATATTCTCTCCTATGTAGATATATACATGTATCGATGTTCGATGAGACATTATTTCAACTATATATATATATATATATACACATATATATATATACACCTGGTATAGTTATTACACATCGTGTGGATACATTTTTCTTTTCCAGCTATGCTTTTTTTTTTACATTTTCTTTAATCGTCGATTCTTTATTCTCTTTTCTTTTCTTTTCTATACTTCCATGTTTTACGTTATATTGTACATTTTTATTCTTTTTCTATTTAACAATCGCTTCTTGTACTTACATATTTGGTTTTCTTTTTTTGTTTTACTTTAAAATGGTTCTGTTATATGGTTGTGAAAACTGTTCTTATTATATATTTTTGAGCTTTATGCAAGTTTTTGATCGATTTCAGAAAGCTCGATCGATATATAAGTGTTATTTGTTTGGTTTTAGATGAGGTATGAAAGACGTGATTCGTATACAAGTTTTAGCTATTAGTGCTTTTTTTTTTATTATTTCAATTGTTAAGCATATATTTTATACGTAGAGAGAATATTGTCTGTGTAACTCGTTTATGTCTTGTTTGGTATAATTTTAATCGCAATATATTGTTATTAGTTGTCAAAAGATTTCTGTATAAAAGATTCAACTTAAAACTATATACATAACTTTAATATCAGATCTAAAAGCAAACGGATAAATTAAGGAAAAAGCTCGTAACCGCCCACCACACACGAGAACACTGCTAACGAAACTTTTCTTTACTTCTCTCCCCGCCTCTCTTCCCTCTTCAATTGCCACAACGCACAGATCCAGTCAAACAAGCAGCAGGTGAGCGCCCTGAAGCGCAAGACGACGGACGGGATCGACGATCTCCGGCCACCCGAGAACTCGAGCCGGATAAACTCCCGCTGGACCAACGACGAGCTCCTCATGGCGGTCCAGGGAGTGCGTCAATACGGCAAGGACTACTCGGCGATAGCCGACGTCATAGGCACCAAGACCGAGGCGCATTTGCGCTCGTTCTTCGTCAATTATCGGCGGAGATACAACCTCGACGCGGTGCTCAAAGAGTTCGAAGCTGAGAATGGACCTATACTTATCGAGGACGAGAAGGAGGAGAAGGTGCGTATCATCTTGTACATTGATCTATGTTGAAAAGAAGTATAATTTTGGACTACTTTGATCGATATTTTTTTAACGTGAAAATGCCTGCATAAAACTCATTTCTTTTATGAAATGAAATGAAATTGCGTAAAACCTAAAACCTGTTTCCCTTTCTTTTGCAGATGGAAGTCGATCAACCAGCAAGTGCAGAATCAGCGGAAAGCTCACAGAAAACAAAAACGGCCGTCAGCGTTAATCAGTCGGCCAAATAACATACAAGTATGATCCTTAATGCCGTAAAACGCGTTAAGCAAACTTAAATAAAATTATTTCAAGCTAATTAATAAGAGTCTACCGTGAGGAGGGACTGATGGACGTTCCTTCGTCAGTTCCACAACCTAAGCCGATCTTTCTTCGTGCGTGTAACTCAGCACAATGTCAAAATCACAAGCTTCCAATCTATTTTCATGTCTAATTTACCATTTAGTTATGTATTTACGTGATACAGTTACGATCGTTTGTTAGACTCAAAAGAAAGGAAGTAATTTACTTGAACGTTTAGCTGGTTTTTCGTCTCGGTTTGACATACCTAGGAAAGAATTGCGACAAATGAAACAATGTTGAGATTTACAGATGTAATAGATAAGATTTTTTTCTATATGCATGTGTGTGACGGTGAAAACAATAAATGTTTTTCTTACCGCCTCTTTGTAAATATGAATGATGTTTATTTAAATTCAGCTAGGGATAAATGGTTAAAAAAAGTTTTTAATATTCGTTAATTTAATCGATATAAGACTTAAATTTTTCACAAGTTCTAGTGTAAATTCGAAGGGAGCTATGCATTTTCTCGACAAGTTCAGTTATTGAAATAAACTTAATATTAAAGAGAAAACAACTCCTGATTGTTTAAATCAATATGTGAATTTATACGGCGTCTACGACTATACATATATACCTGTGTACATACATACGCGCTCGGATTGTTATGTATGCGCTATGTGTGTATGTACATTAGTTCAAATCGTTGACGTGGTAAATTCAAAATAAAGATACAAAACAACAATGTAAGCGATTGATACTGTTTATCCAAGTAATGATGCGTAATCATTCGCAAATACTATGTATATTATCACTGCATTAAAGTAGAGAAACTCAAAACCAGAGAGATTTATGACAATTAAAAATTAAATAAAGCTGGAGATAATCTCTCGTTAATGTAACTACAATGATTTGCAGCCTCAACTTACCTTTAAAATTAATCAATATAACTGTTAAAGCATTGTATGCTACTTTCTTTCGTTATTACTTTTCATTTCCTATTTTTAAGTTACAAAAACTTTTCTTTTTATGTTCACATAAGCAATATTTTTTCATTATTTATCTTATAAATATATAGAGGCAGTTTTATAAAGTCGTGCAAAATCATACATTTTATAAACTTATATACATAAGATATAAAGATTTTACTTGTAACCTGCAAAGAAACCTCTCTAGTTAGTAGAAAAAGTAGATGTTAAAAGCAAACAAACTTCGTAAGAAATGTATTATAAGCATTTTTGTAATTAATAATTTAAGTCCTATAAATATTTTAATTTTTTTAAGTAATAATTGCATATGTTCAATCATATTATGTTCTGATATTGCAGTATATATATCATAAATAATTTAAGTGAGAACGCTTATTTATCACAACCGTGTTATTAAGTGATAATTGAACTCTACCAGTTCAAATGTTCTCATGATATTTGTTAAATATATTATAGAGACTGGACTTAAAGTATTAAAGTTACCTAAAAATGAAATGACCTTATATATAATATTATAACAAAGAAATAATATTATAGTCTGCCTTTACACTTCGAGTGTATGACCTAGAGAGGTATCTTACATCATCTGAAAATGCTAATTAAAAAAGTAAAAACATTAGCACGAGTGGCGTATGTAGTGAAAGTAAATAATTTTCACTTAATTAATATTTTTTCATTTCATGCAATTGGAAATATCGTAAAATAAAAACAAATTAAAAGGATTGTTGAAGTGGCATTTTCTATATTTTAAGTTACATAAATGAAAAAATTGAATCAAAAATTTTATGAATAAGTATGATTTATTACAAAGAAATACGATATTGAATATAAAAATATTTCGTTTCATAAATTACTTTTAACCATTTTTAAGTAATTTCTTTTTATTTGTATTTAATTAAAATCTAATTTTTCGCCACTGAGCACCTTTGACCTTTTTAAATTGACACTGGACGTTCGACTCTTTCGCTTTATATCGTGCTTTTTCTCTCTTGGGTGTTTATAACAAATGTGAGATGAATATTTATTTTACAACGATTGCATATGTAGTGTACAATGTAAACACCAATTAAACGCAAATTTTTAATTTTATACCAACATGTAAAATAACAACTCTGATGCTTTTAAATAACGCAGATTGAACCTTTATTATACATAAAGTTTAAATACGAAATATTGGCGAGTTGCAATGTTGCCATTGTAAAAAAATGAAGGCGTAAGTAAGAGAACATCATTTCTGTCCTATATAATATAAGCGAGTAGTAAATTACAATAGCTTGTAATCGTAACGGTAATTTATTTTATAAGAGTATATGCATAAGAGATTTTCCAAACTCATCGCCATCACAGCCACGAAACTAAGGCTGTGTAGTAATCTTATAATGTAAATAATGATTTGAAATAATAACATGTGAACGAGCACATAAGCTTATCAAATTACATATGACTTTATCAACACGAATTTTTAATGAAAATATTATGGCATTTAGCTGCCAAACTTTTGACTGTGCTTCAATAAAATACATTAATTGAGTTTATCGATTAAGTATTTATGTCCAATTTCACCGAACTTAAAAAAAAATTATAAAAAAAATAAAAAGCCAGAAATTATCTATCAGCAATTATGCCTGGTTAAGTATTTGAAGCAGTGTTTTATCGATTGCAGACGATTAAGCAAAAAATCTAGTTTTGACATACAATTCAATAGGTATATATCTTTTTAATAAGTTGATTACAGTAAAACGGATTACATACGTAGCTCCTGATTTGCTACTTTTTTTCATTACTGACAGAACTTAGTTGATTGTAAAAATCATATAGTTGTATAGCATTTATTTATAATAATAATAATAACAAATTTAATTATAATTTACATCGTTGGTTTTAAAATTTTTTACGATAAACCTCACTCTCAAGTTTTAGTTTCATAGTTAAGTATTCATTATATTTAGTATTTAAAATATTTTCCAGATTATCTAAATCAATATATTCATTTATTTTAATATGTTATCATTTACATTCATTAAAGATCCTGATAAGTATTATTTATTATAATGATTATGAAAACATTGTATTTAACCGTTTCGTCCGGAATGTCAATTTTTTCATCTCATCTTTTGACGCTGGAACTTTTGATGTAAAGGTCCTGAAAAAAATTTCATATATAGTATTTTCGATAAGCTAAAGTTTCATCTTTCGAACGCCGGCGTTAAAATTTGTCTAGAAGTTGGTGTGAAAAAGTTACAGCTTATTTTTTGGAAAAAGCATATGATTATTTGGAATTTTTTTTTAAACCTTGCTATCTTAAGTCCGAAATAGTTTTGCCCAATGGTTGCAAAATTGATAAAACGTGGCTTAAATATCCACCCCTGAGAACCTCGTCGAAACTTTTCAGTCTTATTCATTAAAAACCGAGATATTGAACTTGGAGTGTTGGAAATATAACTAAGCTCATTAATTCTGAATGATGTAATGTACGAAAATTTTCGCCATTATCTGCACGAATTTCATTAGAAAGTCTACTTTTCAAGCTTTAATTTCATTTTTTAGTCGGCTCTGCACGATTCTTCAAAGCCAAAATATCTATGTTTGCAGATTCGATGATCTTAAAAGCTCTGAACCTATAAATTCTTATATCTGAGCAATCTATGAAAAATCTCAAAATATCAGTTTCCTTCTTTAAACTGTGACATCTCAGCTTCAAAAAAACTCTCATAGTCAAATAAAAGCTAACTGAAAGCCTACTGCCTAAACTTTATAGTGTCATTAAATAGATTTATGGAAAATTTTTTGTTAAATCGTATATTGCAAAAATTCAAAATGGCAGGTATCTTAAATATTCGATACTATTTCCAACACTTAAAGTGCAATATTTTGACTGCCAATTAATTAAATTAAATAATTCCAACGAAGCTTCAAAGGGTAGATATTTGCCACATTCTATCATTTTGGATGTAAGTACATTAAATACTTAATATTTGACTCGCGTATTCTAATCTGATGTATCCTTGGATGTATCAATTTTAATTGGCAAATAAAAGAATTACTCTTTTGCATAAAAATAGTATTACTTATTTTGCTTATTTCTAAAAGAAAGTATTTTGTTTAAAAATATCGGTTAAATTTTTCATTTTTATTCCGTTTAGTATAAGACTAGATCAACAGCCATTTCAAGCTTTGAATCTCAAATTTATTTGTGAAATTTACAAAATTATTAATTGCACACAGAAAAGAAGATTTATTCGTAGCGAGGATATTTTAATTAAATATAAATATTAAATATAAATTCTCCTCTCAGTGCATTTCGATCATGTTACAATGATAAATATTGAAAATTATTGGAGCATAATCAACCTACCCACCTTTATTTAAACACGCGGAAAAACTTCTTCGCAGTCGACAGTCAGCATCCTAAAGTACCTACTCAACAATGTCGATATTAGGATCGAAACCAGGAAGTCGCTTGAATCCTGTCCTAATTGAATGGAGCGAATAGATCAAGTGCTGCACGCAGTTGTCTCTCCACCGACCAACGATTTATGAAAATCCTTTCAAAATAAAAAGTTGATATAAGCCCATCTTACAAATAAGAATCGCAATTTGAAAAATCGTATATGGCCAATCCACCAGTAAATGGCCATTTAGGTACTTGATATAAAAGAAGAAAATCGACTCATTTTTATATATTATATATATTATCAATTAGAATTTACATCGCGTTATTTAACATTGTAATGTAGTTTAGAAAGTAAATTTGGAAGCAATTTACCTACGTTTTATTATAATATATATGGTAAAAGTATACATATTAAAGTATATACGTATTTTTTTATTATACTCTATACGTATAAAGTATTTGACGAAATAGCGAGATCCGAGGATCGCGAGCGTCCTTCCTGAGCTTTTTTAGAGCTTTAGAAAGTGGATACGATTCTGCTGGCTAATTGTTCGATTTGTGGTGATAATTAAATTTGTCTTGGGACTTCAGATAGTACCCAAAATTTAGATTCTTCGGCAGTATAAAATTTAATATTTAGTAGAAATTTTGAGGAGTTTATATTCAGTTTTTGCTTAATCATTCGAATTAATCAATTTTTCAAAGCTGATCTTTTTCGTGTGTGTATCTAGGCTTCATAATGCCAAACCACAAACTTCCAATATTTTAATTTGTAATTTACCATTTAGTTATGGATTTACATGGTACAGATAAGATCGTTTATTTATTAGAATGAAAAGAAAGGAAGAAATAATTTACCGGAACGGTTTCTGCACTGATATTGCAACATATATATATATATATTAAAAATAATTTAAGTGAGAAAGCTTATTTATCGCAACCATGTTATTAAGAGGAAACCGGATGAGTATAATAGTTGCGTTGTTTACGGTTTCATACTTTTTTCGCTCAATTTTCAATATTTTAACATTTTGCAAGTTGAGTCAAATGCTGTGAGCTACAAAGAAAAATGTTAAAATATTAAAAATTGAACGAAAAAAGTATGAAACTATAATCATCGATAACTATGCTCCTCCGGCTTTTGTTAAGTGATAATTGAACTCTACCATAGTTCAAATGTTCTCATAACATTTGTTAAATATATTATAGAGACTGGACTTAAAGTATTAAAGTTACTTAAAAATGATATGACCTTATATATAATATTATAACAAAGAAATAATATTATAGTCTGCCTTTACACTTCGAGTGTATGTCCTAGAGAGGTAACTTACATCATCTAGAAACACTAATTCAGAAATGAAAAAATTAGCGTAGGTAATGAAAGTAATAATTTTCACTAATGAATATTTTTTCATTTCATGCAATTTGAAATATCGTAAAATAAAAAACAAATTAAAAGGAATGTCGTAGAGGCATTTTATATATTTTTAGTTATATAAATTAAATAATTGAATTAAAAATTTTATGAATAAGTATGATTTATTACAAAGAAATACAATATTGGATATAAAAATATTTCATTTTAAAAATTACTTTTAAAAAGTGATACATTTTTAAGTAATTTCTATTTATTTATACTTAATTAAAATCTAATTTTTCGACACTGAACTCCTTTGACGTTCTACTATTTCGCTTTATGTCGTGCTTTTTTCTCTCTTGGGTGTTTATAACAAATGTGAGATGAATATTTATTATACAAAGATTGCATATGTAGTGTACAATGTAAACACTAATTAAACGAAAATTTAATTTTCTACTAACATGTAAAATAACAACTCTGATACTTTTAAGTAACGCAGATTGAACATTCATTATACATAAAGATTAAACACGAAATATTGACGAATTGCAATGTTGTCATTGTTAATAAAGAAAATTATTTATGACCTATATAATACAAGTGAGTTGTAAATTACAATAGCTTGTAATCGAAACGGTAATTTATTTTATAAGAGTACATGTATAAGAGATTTTCCAAACTCATCGCCATCACAGTCTCGAACCTTAATTAAGGCAGTACAGTAATCTTATAATGTAAATAATGATTTGAAATAATAGTATGTGAACGAACACATAATCTTATCAAATTACATATGACTTTATCAACGCGAATTTGCAATGAAAATATTATAGCGTTTAGCTGCCAAACTTTTGATTGTGCTTCAATAAAATACATTAATCGAGTTTATCGCCGATTATGTGTGCTTAAGTATTTGAAGAAGTGTTTTATCGGTTGCGGACTATTAAGCAAAAAATCTAGTTTTGACAGACCATTCAATAGGAATACATATATATTTTTAATAAGTTGATTACAATAAAACGGATTACATACATTGCTCCTGATTAGCTACTCTTTTTCATTACTGACAGAACTTAGTTGATTGTAAAAATCATATAGTTGTATAGCGTTTATTTATAATAATAAAAATAAATTTAATTATAATTTACATCATTGGCTTTAACATTTTTTAAGATAAACCTCACTCACAACTTTTAGTTTCAGAGTTAAGTATTCATTATATTTAGTATTTAAAATATCTTGCAGATTATCTAAATCAATATTCATTTCTTTTAATATATTATCTTTTACATTAAATATACTACTACTAATATTTTCATAGGTTCCTTTGTCTTTTGTAAATATGCTTTTAGAAATTTTTTGTTGTATGCAAAATACAATAAAATTAATGAGTTTGGATTCTTCTTTGTAAGAAGCTACTTCATTATCATCAAAAGGATTTTCTATATCAATTGTAGTAAAATTTTGTTTGACAGTAGATAAATATTTCTCAAAGAATTGAAAAACTTGATTGTTATTGAGTTCACCCAGTAATGTTGTATCTGATGCTAAATTAAGTAGCAAGGAACTATAAATAAGTTCATCTGTAACTCTTTCTTTCGATAACTTACTTGGTATAATAATATTATCCAAAACACTATCACGAATCATTTCTCTTATAAAATAATCTTCATCTTTCATTAATATCAAAGAAGCCAATAATGGTGTAACTCTGCATTTTGGATTTAAATGATTATAGTTATATAAAAGAATTTCAAGACCTTTGGCTATTAATTGCCTAAGAATTTCCGGATAGCTAAAATAATTATTAAGCGTAATCTTTTCCTTTGAAATGCAAGTAATTAAGTCCTCAAAGAGATCGAAGGTCCCAGATCCACGTAATGAGAGAACGTGTATAAATGTTAATAATTCTGACAGTTGTATCGTTCGCGTGAATGCACCTTCTAGTTTTGACGCAAAAGTTTTTAATTTTGATATATCAACGTATTGCAATTCGATTAGTTTACCTTTAAATATGTTTCTTATTGACTCATTTGCGTAATTATTTATTTCTTCCCATAAAATTTTACGAGATTTCTCAAAATTTTGATTTGCGAAATCAACACTAGTCATCAATAGATTACGATTATGACGTGGCGCATGTTTCAAGAAATTAATACCAAAATCAATACATTTTGAGCCCAACATAGTTTTAATCAATGAATAATCCTCATTATAAGAAACGTAACTAACGAAAAGATTCATTAATTCATCAACATATTCAAAAAATCCTGGCTGAGTCTTTTCAAATAAAGTATCGTAATTGTGGTTCTTTTTTGATTCGACTAGGTAATTTTCGTCTATTACTACTTTGAATTTGCGGGATAATCTCAACAACTGTGCTTCAACTGTATAGCAAAGTTTCTTTCTCTTTATCAATATAGATCTTCTAGTCCAAAAATTCCACAAAATTTCAGTCTTTGAACGAATCTCTAGATTCCGTCGAACTTCACTGAGTGATTTCATTTTCTTATGTTTAATCGTTGTACTTTGCAACTCATCATCCTGTTTTTCATATAAATACTCTAATGTGCTTAAATATCCATTAAGATGATTAAAATTATTCGTTGCAGCACATTGCGTTTTTAATTGACATATTTCTTGTTCGATACTGGACAAACCAATCATTGCGGTATACGATTTGGATGCTAAATTTCTGACATGAGCCATGGGACTACGCATGAATAAATTAAGGCAACTTCTTATTTGTTTTACATAGGAAATGGAAGTTCCATCAATGAGTTCACAACCACTAAAGAACATTTTTGAGAGTAAAGATAATACATGAATAATATTCGTACTATTTCTCCATTTACTGTTTTCATTCTCTAGTGGTTGACAACAAGCTTGAAGACTCAAAAGTACGTGAGCGGCTAATTGTGGAAAATGTGATGCGAAGTAGTTAATAGAGTACCCATATCCAAAATCTATAGATTTTGCTCCAGTGTTTTGGCCAACTAATCTCGATACTATTGCTCCAAAAAGTTGATGGCTCGCGTTACTGTAGTAATTGAAAAAGAATAAATTAATGATTATTATTAATATTGTATTAGTAGATGAGATAAAATTGTCCTGCTTTAAAAAATCAAGTGAGAAATCAGATGAAAAATCACCTGACTGATCTGATTTTTCACCTGATATTTTAAAGCAGGGTGCCAATTGTAAGACTAACCGTATTGTAAATATTGGCGAGGACATATATTCAAAACAGGTCAAGCAAATATGCTCCAAGTAAGGACTCAGTTGCGGTTGAAGCTGCTTATCTGCGACCAAAGTTTTCAAAAAGTGTAAATGCATGGCACAAGGATCGTCATAATTACTAATTTCTCTTTGTTCAACTTTCATCGCTGGCAATTCTCTCAAGGACTGTAGCAATGAATTTATTGCAAAATGTAAAAGCGGTCTTTCTGTTCTGACATCATTGGCAATGATTCTATGGAACATGATTGTTAACCCTGCTCCTCTTCTTGTTAAATTGATACTTGTAGAAAAATTATTGTCCAATAATTTTTTTAAAAAACTTTCAAGCAGTTCCACGTTTCTTTCATTTTTGCACAAATATCTTTAAGAAAGCATATTTTATTATAACGAACATAATTTGTTGAAAATTTGTTAAAAAATGTATTAATTTCTATAGGAATGTTTATAATAGAGTGATAGAATAGAAATCTCTTAATTTTATCAATTTTGTTATACCTGCTTAAATTTCCAATCGCAACACCTGCCGATTCGATAACACCCTTATGACGACATTTTAACAATACTGTTACAATAAGTTCGCCTGCACGGAAAATTATCGAATCTGTAGCACATTTACTCTTTGACATTTCAACAACCAGCTCACACAAAGTCTAAATAAAACAACATTTTTGGATAATTTGTTAATGAATGATTCTAGATGTGATAAAAAAAACACTTACTTTTAAAGATCTCCAAATACAAGTAATTACTGATTGCTGTGCAGGTGACAAAAATTGCTCATCAAATTCATAATTTACTTCACTGCTTTTGATTGCTTCATCAATTGCTAAACTCATTTCTTCAAATGACGATGAATATTCTTTAATTAAAAACCAATTATTAATTATTTACGCTAAATTCTAATAACACATCTTACGTGTAAATTAAAAAAAATATTTTAAAATTTATTTATTTCAATTACAAAAATACAAAATTATTTCATTTTGTAACAATATTCTTTACAGTTGTAAGATGTAGCTTTAAGAATTTGTAAAGTAATTTATTAAATAAATAAAAAGGATGAAGAATTACCCAAATTTGACGATTTTGATGAAAATGCATTCAAGAAATAGTTTACTGCGTTTTCAGTCATATTCATCACTTCTTCTAAAAATTCTTTGGTAATCAAAGAACGTTCTGGTCCATTACTAAATCCGACTAATAATAATCCTGTAATAACTCCATAAAAAGGTGTTTTTTGCTTGATAGCTTTCAAAATATCACTTTTTACAAGATAGAATTGCTGAATTCCTTCTTTAAATAAAAATTGTACATACGATTGAAATTCATCTATTAAACATATTGTTTTAAAATTATTTTCCTGCTTCAAAGTACTTTTATTGATTTCATTAAGTGGGAACCATTTCGATAGAATTTTGAATAGATACGCTCCACTATCGGTCTCGTAAAATTTACAAGAATTACAGTTTTCAAGTGCTGTTATAAAAAGGCTCTGAAATAAGAAAAATTAAGATTTAAAAATAATTTCATCATTCTTAATAAATTGTTATAATTAAATTAATGAACTTATATTTAATGTATTAATTGTTTCATGCAAGGATATAAATTATCTTATAAAACAAATAAATCAACAAATAAAAAATTCAGAGTATCCTAAATAATTTACTTACAGCTTTTTCTGAATCAGTAAGAATGTCCAAATTGAAAAAATCAGTAATTATTGAAGCAGAGTGTTCTTTAATATCAGTAGCAGGATCTAAAACAAACTTGAAGAGCAGAATAATGGTTTTTTTATCAGTGAACCTCCACTTTCCATTTTGCTTTAATTCTTCTTGTAGCAAAGGACCATATTTCATTGCATCTTTAAAATGAGGATCTTTTGAAAGAAAAGTATCGTTGCAATTATTATTATGTAGAAACTGAAGACTGATTCTGTACAAATGCAATCCAAAAATTTTCCGTTGGTAACAAGATCCAATTTCAAAACAGTCTGTTTGAAATGCATGCAGCCATTCAAGGAAGAAAACAGCGTGCTCTGACTTTTCCTGAATAGATGCATTTTTAAGAATGTTACTTAATAATATCTTAAAGTAATTGAAAATGCCTTCTCTGAGATATGTTGAGTCTGTAGTTGCATTAAAATACAAGAAATTCTTAATTGCAGTTATGGAACTTTGACTGTGTGTTACATTTCCCACTTCATAACAAAATGCAGCAAAAATATTTAATCTGACAATCTCTTCTTCATGGTCCAAAAGAGTGGCAGGATCCTTGTATGGCAATGTAACTGTTATTCCATATTTCTTAGCTATGCGTAGTAAATGTGATTGATATAAAATGCTCTCTTCGTCACAACATTCCAAAAGAAATGGTAAAATATCTCTATGAGTTTTTATCAATGGCTCAATCCAGCATTTACATAACACTTGCAATGTACTATATTTTTTCCTAAAAACTCATTTAAATATTTTAATTATGTTTATATTTTCTAAATTGAAGGGTATGCTACAAACATAAATTAACAATTTAATTTTTCATCAATAGAAAAACCTACTAAAACATATGTACTACTATTTATTAACTTATTACCCATTATCATTATACAATAGTTTGAAAAATAAATTTCATTAAAAAACTATATCTTACTCTGACTCCCATGTAATAACATAATTCTTTAAATGCTGTCCAAACGTTGTTTTCCATATGTCTTTAGAAAGCTTATTACATATACTTGTATAAACTTTTGTGCTGGCACTGCATAAATAATTAATAGTTAAACTGTTGAAAAGATTTGAAATGAACTTTGATTCGATCAGTAAGTCAACATTATCTAATGCATCACAAATCTCTGATAATATTGTGTACTTAGTAACATGGCACCATGATATTCTTTCTACACAACTATAAAACAAATAAGGTAAAAAATCATTGTACTTTTTTTTCATAACATCTAAGTATACAGCAAAAAGTCCAACGACATTTGTTTTGCAGATTGTGTTATCCCAATTTGAAAATATTATTGACTCTAGTTTTTCCTCTAGTTTCAACGAATTTTCCGACCATAAACCTATTTTAGATGTTCTTTGCATCCATGTTTGTAGAATTTTAAAAGCAAAATAAGTGAATCGAGTGTATCTTATGCAGTGTGGATAAATGATATGAAAAATTTTTTCATAAATATCATGAGAACAAAGTAACTTATCTCTCAATTGCAAAAATCCATTACATATAATTAATTTGAATAAATCAATGTTGTACACTATGTGATTTTTGTCAAATTCAATGATAACTAAATTTTTTTGTAGATTCAAATAACTCATTAAATTATTCTGAAAGTCTCTTGTACTGTATAAAGCTTTCTGAAGAGCTAAATAAGCATGGGATGCTAATAAAATAGATTCATTTCCAATTTCTTCATTGATGCATAGTACATGCAGCAGTTCAATTAAAATAGGTTGCCACTTTTTTATATCATTTTTATCAAACTCATAATTTTTCACAGATGACAGACCTATTATTTTCTGAAAGTTTTATAAATATTATAATAATTATTAAAATTATTAATATAATACATTATCATCACAATGTCAAAACTTAGTGTTTAAATTTTATTACATTACAAATCTTTTAAAAGTTAATAAATTGGTTATTTTATTTTCAATATTCTTTAAAAACAATTTTAAATTTTAACTATGTACTTATATAAATGATTATTTCCTAGAAATCTAAATAATTGTTTAAAATTATGAATATTTTTAAAACGTAAGTACGAACAGTATTTAAAATAAGAATTAAAATATTTAAAATTTTAATGCTATAAAAAGTAGAACTTGTATAAATGTCGAAAGCAAAATGGCATGCAAAAGAACCTTTATTTTGATGGGATAAAGAATAATTATTGCTAAAATCAAATTTTTTATCGGTCTTTGATAAATTTATTTAAGTACAATTCATACTATTATAACAAAAAATAATTAGATAAAATACTTAAAAGAAATTTATAATGTACTAACTCGAAGTGATTCCAAATTTGTTATATCATATTTTGATGTATCCATCTGTTCTGCATCTTGTTTTTCTAAATGATTAATTTTTTCTTTGACTTTTATAGGATGATGAACAGGCTCCATTCTGTTATTGCTCAACATAAAACCTGTAAGAGGATTTGTTTGACTTTTGAATGTGTAAAAGTATTTTGAAGTCACTTTTACAAATAGGCAATGCTATAAGTACCTTTATATAATCCCCATTTTAATAAACATAGTATTCATAGTATATTTGGATTTCAAAGTTTGATTTTTTATTTGTAGTTCATAGTGCCAGACTTTGAAGACGGAAATGTATGAAAAGATCGCCTTCGAGGAGTCAAATCAGAAGAAGTTTGTGGAATTTTATTTCCATCTTCATTAAAAAATCTGTAAATGCAAAATTGTAAAAATTATGTCTCAGACAAACAGAATATATTAGTAATTATATTATTTTATTGTGGTTAAAGGGTGATATAAAAAATCAAATAGTTTATAAGATTTCAAAAAAATATTAGCAAAAGCTTTTTTAGGTTCCTATTCAGTATTTATTAATCAGTTTCTTAAAAATCGAAAACTAATTCCTTACCTTAACTATAGCTGAAAAATTATTAACTTAATTTTACTATTATGATAGGAGGATGATATTAAAAAGATGCAGTTTTTATTTTCAAAGCTTTTATTAGAATGACTATATTAGATAAATGCTTATCGCCAATCACATTATCAAGAAACTTATATTAGTAAATTATCATTGCGTTTCCTTAGTTGGAAATTCCGGCACATACCCTTCCTTTTCTAAACGATCCTTAAATTTCAAATATTCTCGTTTTCTATCAAAATGTTTTACCTACAAAAATGAAATGAGCAATCTTTTATTAGAAAAATAGAATAATGAAAAGTGATTTTAAGAATTAATAAAATTCATACCCATTGTGAGGGACAAAATTTTTCATATTTTTCTCTGAACTCCTTACAAACGTCTTCAGCTTTCTTTTCATCAAGGCATGTCCAATACAAATCTCGTTTATTCCAACAAAGTTCTCTTTCTAGTTTACTTGGAAAAGACATTCTGAAACATAAAAAAATCATCAACAAAATTAATTTTATTTGATAATCATTATAACTAAAAAGATAAATCATAAATATTTATGACACTTAATATCTTTAATTTATTTTATCATTGGTAAAAGTAATAAAAGTAATATTGTTATTGATTTTAATTTGTTTTTACAAATATGACATACTTACCCAAAATATGAATGATTTTAAGCACTGATTGAAAAAATAATAAAGAATATTCACATACTTAGCACTTTTATAAAAATGTTGAATTAATTAATTTATTCGCACAATTAAAAAATTTTGGGTACGAAGTTACTTATTACTTTTACAAACTTTAATTAAAAACAAAATCATTGAGTAGCTATGATATTTTTTGAAGTTCATATAATGTTCAACTTTCCAGAAAATGAATATTGCAACCAATGAGCTTGACATTCATGTAAAATTTGACCAATCAAAATATGCATGGACACTTGCACAACCTTGGTTTAAAAATAGTCAAAGAAATCGCAAGGGAGCCAAAATTCTTTTATTTCCAATGAATGCAAAAATAAAAATGTTCACAGAAACTTTTTATAGAATCTGAATGAAAATTAATATTAGCAATAATATTTTCCTTACAAATTTTTATTTCCATTAAAAACTAACTTAAAATATAAATTAAAATAAATATTAGTATGAAATTAAAATTATTAAAAATAACTTTCAATATGGGAATAAATATAATCTTACTTATTTATTAAAATTACTTATTAATTAATTATTTCAATTTATATTTAGAACTTTAAAAGTATTAGATTAATTATTAATTTTTTAAAAAAGCTAGTGAATAAATATATGTAAGATTTTTTCCAAAATAAATCTAGTCGTACATGCTTTTCTTTATTCACATAAAAATAGTACTATCGTAGTGATAATTTTCATAGTATAAGTATTTTAATGAATGAAAAAATCGTATATTAGTTTTTTACCAATACCAACTTTTAATTGAGGTTATCAAACATTACATAACAAAAAGTATGAGAATTAAATTGTTTCACAGCATTTATTAGCTTATTAGAATCCGATTTTATGTAAGGAAGAAAATATATTTTCAAAGGGAAACATTTCTATAATAATGTATTTTTCTTTAAAATGATTAACATTAACATTTGGATATATAGTTCTGTACTTTGTATTATATCTATTAGAATAAAAAATAAATAAAAAATAAATTAAGAAAAAATATTGCACAAAGTCACTCCAATATGATATTTTATTTCATTGTAGACAAAAATTTCATGTTTTAAAATAAAGTAACTGTAGTTTTTCTTTAATACATTGTGATATGATATGACATAAAAATGATACAACACAATTAAAATAATATTTTAAAACTTTAAACTAATTTTTGAATACCCAGGTATAACAATATATAGCTGGATTAATTATTGCAAAAAAAAACTCACCTGTTGACTAGGAACTCAGAATGTCAATTTTGATTTCTTCAAATTTCTATTTCAATCCTTATAAGGATTGATTTCTATACTTAAATACTACTGTAAATTCGAACTGAAAAGCTTCTGCACTTATTTATAACTTGTACATTTCAGTTTGTATTTTGCAAAATTTGCAAACAAAATAAAATAACGTTGACCGCAATGTGATCGAAATCTCATAGGTTAGAAATGCCACTCGCAAAAACATAGACACCACGTGACATTTTGTACAGTAATTTACTTTTTCAAATCTTAATCAATTCATGCATAATATTAATCATAATGATAACGTAAATGAGCCATTAATGGTTCATTTGGTTTCTGGTTTTAATGAAGTAGTTTGTACATTAGATAATATTTTTGCACATAATTTTATTTTTTTTTCTCTTTGGTTTGCTATTTCGTATAATCATATAAAGACTTAATATTTGCATCAATACCAAGGGGCTGAGAGAGTTTCACCAAAATTTAATCTCCTATATTATTTTATATTTCGTTAAATGCAAAAATCGATAAGGTAGGAATCAGTCCGACTCAAGCACATTTTCTTGCCTATAGTCGGCCTGTCGGTCGTGATTTTCGAGAGACAAATGAGTCACGTGATCATACTTAAGCAACGCGATGTTATAATTTGTACCTGTTCGACGATAAATTTGAAATTATAGTTTAAATTTTAGTCAAATAAAATAGAAAATATGTAATGTACAATAATGATGGGTGGATGAAAATAAAATAAAAGTTATAATACTTACTTAATAATAATCGAATATAAGGTAAGCACAAAAAATATTTTCTCACAAAAAAGACCCTTTCTTTTTTATAAATAAGTTATTGCAAATTTAAAAATAATGTATACTAGCTCCCTGCATCTAATCCACGAAAGTAGTTTTTTTTCAAAATTTTTATATAAACAAAAAGAATTTTCTTTTAATTGTATACATCATTGGTAACTGATCTCATTTTGATTTGAAAGCAATAAAAAATGATTGATTTATTTTTAAAACTGCATTTTTTGGGTCTCGTGAAGTTTTTTTTAGCATGTGCAAAAATTATGAAAATTGCCCAAGAACTCGAAAAATCGAAAGAGGCGCTCCGCGGGAGCAACTTCGGGGCGATGAAAAGGCACTATGGGGGAGTCAGAAAATCCAATATGGTGTCCGTCGTTCGACGGTTTACGTGTCGGACGTCCGTATTTCCGGATGAATATTAAAGTGAGACTTGTCGCGGAAAACCGTTGTTAATTATGAAAATACGGTTAAAGTTTAGGTGCTGGCCTTGAGGACTTTAATGCCCCACCAGCCCAAATCAATCGGAATTTTTTTCTGTAGTTTTGACGTGTATATTAATTTCTTTAACATTCTGTTTTTTGACAAAAAAAGAATTGGCTCATTGGCAAGGAAATTTACAATATTTAGTGTGACAACTGAGATTTACTTTTAAGTGTACTACTTATTTTGTTTAAAGCATTAAAGTGACTTGAAATATGGAGAGTACCACAATGAGTGAGAGTGCAGAGCCACTTAATTCGGAGACTATCATTAGTAAGGTCAAAGTCAAACCAGACAATCCTGACATGGACGTGGTAACAAATGATATCAAGTCTCGATTGAGTCTTATAAACAGTGAAAACTGTGACAAAAGACAAACTAATGGAATTCACCAGATGAATGGCACTTGCGAATCACCGGAGAGAAGTCCTGAAACTACAAGCATCGAACTTGAGTCTAAAAATGTTGAAACTAGTCATTTGAATCAATCAGGTATGCATTCAATTTTAAGGTTCATTGTCAGAAACATTTAATACTAACTTTTACTGTCATATTAAACAAATGGTTATATTTTCAGATAAGGAAGAGGGAACTTCACAAATTAATAAAGATAGTGATATTGAGTATGTTAGTTATACAAGTGAATTGCAGATGCCAGATATTATGAAATTAATTCAGAAGGATTTAAGCGAACCTTATTCTATATATACTTACAGATACTTTATTCATAATTGGCCAAAATTATGTTTTTTGGTAAGACTACACTTTAATATGTTCTTTCTGAAAATTAGCAGTAAAAAATTATACTGAGGATCTTAACATTTTTAGTATGATAAATACTGCTTCTTTTTAATGCAAACATATTCTGAATCTTTTATGTAACATTAAAAATGAAAGTAGGGTTCTAAATAATGTAATATCTCCCCTGAGGAAAAGTTGATAAAACCTTGATTAAAAAGATTGTCTAACTATATTCGTCTGTTTCTACTTATATGTATTAAGCATATGAAACAATCAATTTAGCCTCTTTTTAAATATTTCCCTTCAAGTAAAGGGGTTTAATTTCTTAATTGAACGTTTTTTGTACTCTAAATGATGATGCAAGTTTAATAGGTTCATCTTGCAATTATATTAAGTATAGGTATAGTCATCTCTCTTTGTATTTAAAGAATTATATCAATCAACAAATCTTTTGATAGTGCAAGATAGATTCAAGGTAGATGCTTATTGATTTAAGGTTATTGATTGTATTTAATTTTTAATACCAATAATTTAATTATGACTATTGCTAACTTTCATGAAGTGAAAATTATTGTATTTTTGGATACTTTAAGCTTATATTGTAGCTTATTATAAATATTTATAATTGAATTCTATTATACAGGCTATGGATGGGAAGGAGTGCATAGGTGCTATAGTTTGCAAGCTGGATATCCACAGAAAAGTGACCAAACGCGGATACATAGCCATGCTTGCTGTGGACGTGAAATACAGAAAACGCAAGATTGGCTCGAATCTAGTGAGACGTGCGATCTGGGCGATGATCGAAGATAACGCGGATGAGGTGGTACTCGAGACCGAAATCACCAATCATCCGGCTTTGCGGCTTTACGAAAATCTTGGCTTTGTACGTGATAAGCGGTTGTTCCGATACTACCTGAACGGTGTCGACGCTCTACGACTCAAGCTCTGGCTTAGATGAAATTCATCCGTGTGCTCGTGCCAGTAGGGACTTAAGAGACAATTGTGTTGATATTAAAAAAAAAACGAATAGGGTACAACTTCTTTGTTAGACTTTATTTAACTGAGACAATTTTTTTTAATGTCGAGGAAGTTATCTCTTCGGTTGCGATGTAATTGCATGGACGAGAGAATATCGTTTCGTCTTTGTTTTATTATTATTTTTTGCTCTGTACAAACATATAGAAATTATATTGTACTATTGACTGTTCAAATTCTGCCATGATCTCTAACATCGATAACTGCTTTTAATTGAATTTCATTAAAATGGATATGATTGACTTTGGAAGTGGATAGTTATGATTAAAATTGAAGTCATGATTTCAGTAACAGTTTGAAAATCGAAATAAAGAACAGTTGCCCAAGCAGTAGAATGTATCCACTTGGGAGAAGATTCAGAAGCTCACTAAATCATGCTACCAAGTATAAATTGCTACATGATGCCACATTTTTCCTTCTAATAACATGAACATATTCAATTTGATATTGAAAATTAAGGCTGACCTCGATATGGCAGTCACGTTTTAGTGCAGTGTTTTGATGTGATGAAATTTAGAGAAAAGATACTTGAGGCAGTTTAAAAACGAAGCAGCTCATAAAATGATCGTTAAATTATTATGCAAATTTCAAATAGACATGTAAAGTGATATAAGAAATTGTCCAATATTTATATATATATTTAAAAGTGACAAAAAAGGAAAGAAAGAAATGTTATGGTTTGTGGAATTGAAAAATTTCAAGTAGCACTTGCTGCGCGAAGAAAGAAGCCAAGAGTCAAATGCACCTTCACTGTCTATCTGACATACACTTTGTATAAAAAAAAATATACAAACACAGATCATAATGTAATTATTAATAAAAAATGTAAGAAATGTTAATACATAAAAAAATAAATGTTTTTACATAAACCTTTAATTTTTCATGAGTCACTTTAGAGGTTTTTCTAATTTTTTACATTAAGTATATTTGATTTAATATAAATTAGTAAATGAGTTTCCTTAGTTTCAAAGTATATTTTGCATTACTTACTTTTAATTATAATTTCTTAAATATTACAATGTTGCAAATAGAAAATACTTATGCTGGAACTACAAGAATTAGTAGGAAAACGATTAAAAACACAGCTACATACGATTTTAGATTTGAACATAAATTAATTTATTACTGATCTTTATAATTCTATTTGTTGCAAGAATACTACTATTGTGCAAATGTCTAATGATTCCTGTAATAATTTTTTCAGGCTGTGTATAAATTACTGCAAACAATTTTATAAGTATTTAAGGTTTAATAATTATAAAAAAAATAATAATGCCGGTAAGATTTTTACACAACACATTTTACATACTTCACGAAAATGTAGTGATTGATATAAACAGAAAAATCTTTTAACAAAGTGATAGAGGATTTTTCAAAGAAAAATCTTTTCTTCCTATACATATGTCAATCAGGTAATTCTAAAAGGAGGGTGCCAACGAGACTGCAATAAAATGCAATGCTTAAACACGAAATGATAACTAATGTCTTTCTATTCTTGTATGTTTCTACTTGCATGAATTAAACATACGGAGCAGTAAACTTAGCTTTTTCAAAAAATATTTTCCTTAAAGTAAAGAAGTTATTTTTTTTAACTGAACATCTTTTCACACACTAAATGACAGTACAAATACATTAAAAAATTGCAAGAGTCAACTTGCATTTTTTTAAAAAAAGCCTGAGTCATGCTTACCCTGTATGATTAATACTTGGAAGTAGAAACAGACAAATACAGCTAGACTTTGTTTTTCAACGTTTTTTTTAACTTTTCCGTCCCAATATTTTTCGCGTGTAATGCATGCCTTAAGTGATGTAGGCTTCGAAAGTTTTTGAGCTTTATTAGAAAAGTATATGAGATTAAGTTATAGTATATTACACACCTAGGGAGGAAAAGTAAGAATGATCTCAGATCGCATGTAAACAAATATGCGATCTGATGCATTCTTATTTACTTCCCATGGTGTGTATACTATTTTTTTGCCTAGTGAGGACGAAATTGCCACTGTCTCAAACCGGTCCCGGGAGAGAAAATGGCATTTTCGGCTCGCTAGGCGAAAAAAAAGATAATTTTAGTGTGTGCAAAAAGACATGTATTTTAAAAAGTTTGGATGATACCCACGGATATAGGTAAATGTGCCCCTCACAAGAAACCTTAGTTAATTGTATGTTTGTATAGATTAGAAAATAAAAAACATTTTCCAAAGAAAATTATCTGTCTAGACCAAAGGGAAACTGAGATATGCCTTGGTAAAGCTTGAAAATTAACATGGGTAGTATATCTATAGATTTTTAGGTCTGACTGTATTCGGAACGCTTCTACTAATCTTATATGTCTATAGCGGTACTACCCATGTTAATTTTCAAACTTTAGCAAGGCATATCTCAGTTTCCCTTTATACAATCATACAGTTAACTAAGGTTTCCCGGGCGGGACACAATTACCTATATCCAAGGGCATCCTCCGTTACTTTTTTACTTAAAGAGAAATATTTTAAAAAAGCTAGTGTTGATTGTCCTCTAACTTAATAACTTAAAAGTAGAAATAGACGAATATAGGAAGTCATTGATGTTCGATCCAGTTTTCTTTCCCTTCATAAAAGGGAATTATTATTTTTAAATTTAAGATTTTTTTATACTCTAAGCGATGACACGTAAATTATTAAAATCTATATTATTAAAACAATTTTGTATTATTTCAAAGTTAATTATAATTCGATATTCAGAAATACTTAACTCAAAAGTATGTTGAAAATCATTGGTAGAATTCGGTTTAAAATTTTTCAACATTGACGAACCTAAAACTTGTACAACTAGTAGTATAATATATTGTATATGTATATATATGTATAAGATAAGTAGAGTACCTTATGAAAGTATCCATCTGGAATTCCACGTGAATTATCCAGGTGCGTATTCAGGTCTTGGAGTTTTTAAAATTAATTACGAGAACTGTAAGTTCATATATAGATTTGGCTACTGCAAATACCTATAGGTATGTACTACATGCTCATATATGTTCTTATATTAAAAAAAAATTAATTTTATTATTTGGAATCAAATCTTAATATAATAGTAAATATACGTATATGTTTTCTAGTCGAAAACACGAGTATTCAATTACTTAGAGTTTCAGTGCCGTGTTATTTTACAGCATACAAAATGCCGATGTAAAAATAATTCATCGTAACAATTAGTTCAATGACAATTGACAATACCAATATTCGAACACTCATGTTTCAGGCCAGAACTATAGTCGTCCGCGAAAGCCACGCTTGCGCACTGCGCATATTGGCGTCTTTTCCCATCGTAGCCATATCGGCCCATATCTGACATGTCTGCTTCCACCCATGATCTAAGAAAGATTTTTCTTAGATCATGCTTCTACCTTTTATTGCGTTAAGTTTTTACAAGAGCGAAAGTACATTATAAGGATTGTCAATAAGCAAAGGCAGATACTGAATATTTAGTTTTTTAATTGTGTTGTCTCAGGTAAGCAGCTACTTATACTTTAGCTTCGCATGTAAGCATATAACATACATATCAACAACACAAATTAGATAATAGTACGAGATACGATCAAAACATGAGGGATACCGGATTCTATGTATACATGCTTTTTTCTGAACTGTTCGTTTAGCGGATGAATATATCAATTTTTATTAACTTAGTTTCGTAAAAAAAAAAGATTCCAATTATTTAGTAGTTCATATATTATAAACCTGGTATAATTTAGAATGTCGCAGTTCTTTTTACACAAGTGAGCCATGTACCAATTTAGCATATTTTTTATTATTACAATATTATGCTTTATTGAAAGAACTTTTACATCAAATATTTATTCTAGAAGAACATATACAATTTATATATATACATACCTATCAATTCTAGGTGGTTGACAATTATTATCATAAGAAAATTGAAATTGGTTTTCTCTATTTAATTTCATTTTTATCTTTTAATTTAATTTTACTGAAAAACAAAAAATTTTGAGTCAAAAGTATTATCCCCCTTTAAGAAACAATCTTGTATTCTGCCTAATTTTTCTAAATAATTTATCAATATTTTTTACTCAAAGTTTTTTAGATTTGATAATAAGTTCTAAAATATATATAACTATATAATTAGTATCAATATCAATGAAGCATGCAAAAATTATAATTACTATAGTAAATACTATTACTATTTCATTTAGCATCTGAAGTCAAAATGTCAGAAGATGAAGATACAACTATTCTATTAAACAGTGCCAATCGTAATTCTGAACCTCCTGCTATAAAACCACCTCTTAAGGAGTATGAGTATATACCACCTAAGAAGCTCAGGAAACCTATACCTCGGCACACAGAAAATCTAACACCATTAACAACTGAGAATCAAAATGTTTTGGTGTCAATTGTTGCTGCATTAGCAGGAGTTTCATTTGGATATGATATGGGCATTGGCAGACAAATTGCTCCCTTAGTAAAGGGTGAATTTGGCCTTGACTGCAACAAGGAAAACATGATTGTTAATGTGTGGTTTATTGGATGTCTTCTAGGAGCAATATTTGGGGGTAAGTTATATTTTTTTGTTTATTTGAAGTTGAAAAAATTAAAAAAAAACTTATTTATTTTCAAAGATCATCAATAGATGAAAGTCTAGTATAACTTAAATAAGATTAATTTTCTATTTGATTAAGCAAGAATAATATTATATAACCATTTTTTAATTAAAAAATTTAAAAGTTGAGCTTAATAAATAATTTTAGTTCTTAAATGTTAGAACATTTATATAATAAATAAAATGTAAATGTATATTTAATAAAATTTAATAAAAAATGTTTCAAGTGGTATAAGTTGACAAGCACTTTGTTTTTAGGTATTTTAATTGACACATTTGGACGACGCTGGACTATGATTTGTTCACTTGTAATTTTAACATTTGGATCAATGTTATCAGCTTTAGCAAACCATTACATTCTATTTTTGGCGGCTCGAAGCATTTGTGGTTATGCTGGAACTATATCTGCAATGGCTCATTGCATTTATATGGCAGAAGTTTCTAATTCTAGTAAACGAGGATGCAACATAACTTTACATCAGTTGGGTGCAGCAGCTGGGCTACTTTTTGCAGTTATAGCAACAGCAAATAAAAATGCAGATTATCAATGGCGCTTTGCAATTGGTGTCACAGCAGTACCTTCACTGATCACTTGCATTACTACAATTATATTTCTTCAAAGATCACCGTCCTTTTTGTTACTCAAAAGAGTAGCAAATGTTCCTCGAGTACCAGTGAAAAACTCTTGGTGTTATGTCTTTGAGACTCTTATAGTTATGATGGTTATGCTTGCTCTTAGACAAGGAACTGGACGACAACAAGTTTTATATTATGCTCCAAGATTATTTGCACTTTTAGGAATATGCTCAAGTAGGTGTTATTGTTATAATATAAAATTTTCTAAAAAATATGAAAAAATTAATTGGGAATTAGATTTAAATTTTTATTTTATTTACGTAAATTGTATACATACGAAATTGACTCTTAAGTTTCAAGTATGAAAACAATCTTTATTTCGTAAATATTTTTCTAATTTAGTTTTATTTTTGTTTTTATATTTTGTATTGGTTAAATAATGTTATGTTTTTTTCAGATATTGCAAAGGTCACTTCCATGATTGCCCTTGGGGTTGTTCGAATATTCAGTACTGTTCTATGTCTAATTGTGGTCGAAAGATGTGGTCGACGAACGGCTCTAATCACTTCAGCTACTATTTGCATGACATCGGTGTCTCTTTTATCTTTATTAGCGACTTTGGATAGAGGAGACGAATTATTAAACTTTCCTAATGAACCGTGTAGCTTAGTTACAACGAATAATTTAGGGAACGATTTTTTGAACAAAATGAAATCCATATCACCAACTGGTTCACCACCACCTTTTCCACTTTTGCCTACTCCACTGGCTATAACTGCACCAAATACTGAAACCTGGACCCAAGTGAAAGCATCATGTGAGGTAATAATTTGAATGATTCTTCAGTATAATTACTTTTTATAAAATTCATCACTTAATACTTTCATTATCAAACTTAAGTAACTAAATATTTTTTTCGTTGTTTTAGGCTCAAAATATAATTACCACCGATGGCCTCACCGGTGGTCTAAAAATTTTAGCTGTTATAACACTACTGGTGTTTGAATCAGCTTATGCCTTAGGCCTTGGACCAGTTCCTTTGTTGACTCTGAGTGAAGTTTTTCCTGCAGCTATTAGAGGAAAATGTGTGGGCTTCTCTGTAATTGTTTTGTGGCTCGTACATATTGTACTTTCAGAGTCAATTGGAAAGATGACAAGTAAGCTGCTCCTTTATTTATATTTAATTCTATATAGATAAATTAAGAAATAGCATTGGACTGCTAAAATAAAAACTTAGGTTTCGGGAATAATACCGCTATATTTTACGTAAAACAATAAAAAAATATAATTTAGTACGTAAAATATATAAAGTATGGATTAAATGTTGAGCTTCTATAAGAAGGGTGCCCTTAAGATTGTAAAAATATTGAATTTAAAAAGGAATCAACACCTTTTCTTAAGGGAAAGTTAATAAAAATCAATTGTTTGAAAATCAGAGTCTTTTCAAACACATACATCGTCACATACAACATGAAAAATATTAAATTTAAAAGAAATTTGATCCGTTATATGACGGGAAGTTACAATAAAAAATGATTGAAAACTTGTTTCTACTTCTGTGTATTAAGCATATGGAACCATCAACAGCCGCTTTTTAAACATTAACTACGTCAAATAACGGGACTAACTTTTTTTTTAAATTAAACGTCATTTTTACTCTACCTGACACACTTTAAACGCACCTGATATAAGATACGATAGTGCAAGTTTCGTACGTTTTCCTTATAATGTCAATAGGAGTTACTGTCGGAATCCTCTTTTTTTTAAATTGAATATGTTTTCATGTTCTAAATTATAGTGCAAATTTTGTACACTGTGTTAAAGGATCAACTTTTATAGGAAAAATTTCTATTTTTGTACTTTAAAGTTGTAGACATTCGGTTGAGGGACCTCATCGTAACTTTGTACTTGACTTTAAGGTCATTTTTCAAGGACATTTGATATCATATTAAAAAAACACAATATTTTACTCTTAGTAACTTTATTATGTTAAGGGTTAAACGGGTTGTTTGTAAATCGAATAATTCACAATAGTTCTTTTAACATTTGCTTCTAATTACTTTTAGCTAATTATCCTATGCTAATTATTGTTTAGTAACTACGATCGCAAAATTATGTTGCATGTATTACCTTGACTTTTAACAAAAAAACAAAAGAACTAAGATAACGAAGTTCTTTAAAAACTGAAATAACATTCAAATGCACTTGAAAATGGATTTCAAGTTCAAAGCGAATGTCAACATCCATTTTTTAACTTAAAAAAACACTTACTAGTTTCGTAGAACATTTTCCTAAAAAAAATTGATCCTGCACAGTTATTCAAAGGTTTCGGTATTCAATTAATAAATAAAATATTCAAATCTGCTTTATATATATATACATATATATACATATATATAACTAAATATAGTTATTTAGACTTGCAAGGAGTGTCCACACCTTCCGGATCCTGAATTTGACTGAAACTTTGCAGATACATTTGTTGGAGAAAAATATAAGATACGTGTCTCTACGTATGTTTCAATGGACCCTAGAACTTTAGTTGAGGCCCGTTAAATCAAAATATATGAAAAATCATGTTTGATTTTCAATTTTTATAACAAGGCCAATACATCGTAGTGCGGGTAGCGTAAGTCTCAATTCGGGTCGGCACTAACGCCGTGACACATATCTAATATTTTCTGCCAAAGAATGTCTCTGTAAAGAAGGATTCCGACACGGGCCCCTATTGATAGTACAGAGAAAAAGTACGAGACTTATACCATGCTTTAGAGCATAAAAAGACATTTAATTTAAAAAAAAAATTTAGCCTTCTTACTTGACGGGAAATTTTTAAAAAAAGGCCGAAAAGATTTTTCCTATACTACATGTAAGTAGAAACAGACGAGTACAGAAAGACCCGATTTCCCATTATACCTACAATTTTTTTTAAATTTTAAATCTTTCATGCTCTAAATTACGATGTAGGTTTTGTACTTTTCCTCTAAAGACTTTATTATATTCTGATTTCGTCGGGGACACATTTCAGTCAAATCGGTGACCCAGAGGATATGGTCACTTTTTTTTAGCTAGAAAATTATATTTAAGTATAAGTCACTTTTAAGCATGTTTGTACTTTTATATTATTCTTTTCAACTCCTAAAATATTAATTAACTTGTTGATATAGACCAAGGATATTTTGAACTTTTACAATACCAAAGGTTTGAGCCATAGCATTTCAAATTTTTTTTCCGTTGGAAAAACACTGAGATATAGGTCTCATTATTTTGCGCACAAAATAATTCCTGAGAGTTTCAAGAAAATCCAGGGGCCGCATTCCTGGTCCTTTTCCTCGTTAGATCTATGTACTGAAAAAGAAATTGTGATAAAATCAATTACTATAATAACATTACATTTAACTAGAGTGAGGTCAAAAAGACCTGTCTTTTTCGATCATTTTTTTCACCTCTAAATTCAAACTTTTTTATTACAAATACTACTGTATGATGAGACATCAACTTTAGAGAAAAAATATGCATTATAACGAAGTGAACCGTATCTTTTCTAATGATTTACACCGGATTAAAATAGGACCTTAGTTTTCGTCTATAGCCCGATGAAAATACCTTGAGATAGATGTAACTGAATGTGAACCCCCTTTTCTCTCAGAGATTGGAGTTTCACATGAAACTATACTCATCACTTCTACCCCCTTTGTATCTCCGGAACTGCGCTTAGCCATCATTATATCCATATTTAAATAAAAATGTTAATTTAACTATTTTTATTCTTTAACCCATTAGCGCCCGAAGCGGACAAAAAGTGACACGCGAATTCCACAGCTCGAGTTTACGGTTGATTTCAGTAGTAAATATGGATTTATATAGGTAAAAGCACTTGAGTTCTACGATTTTCTGGCTCGAGACTGTATCAATTTTAGAATTAGCCACCTCGAAAAACTTGTAATACGCTGCTCCATTTTTAGACAGAAACAAAATTTTCAAAAAGTTTTTATTTTTAAATCTTTTATTATTTCTCCACGTTTTCTATAAGGAGGGACCGCAAGTATGAAATGATTAGAAAATCGTAACGTTCACACACTTTTACCTAAAAAAAAATGCTTACTATACTTAAATCAACTTTCAAATTGAGATGTAGACATCGTGTGTCACGTTTTGTCTGCGAAAATGCAGATCTTAATCATTTTCACCCCATTTCTACCCTGTAAAAACTTCCAGAATGGGTTAAAAAAGCACAATGACTAGAACATCGTAATAGTCACACATTTTTATCTCTAAAAGCATGCTTGTTAGTAAAATCGAACGAGTAACTTGAGTTATATAATTCACGTGTCAGGTTTTGTCCACTTCGGCGTTAATGGCTTAAGCAGGAGTTAATAAAACGTAAATATACCGCACTCAAATATTTTGTAAATATTCATTAATTTTTCAGGAGCGATGACATTGGCCGGCACATATTTATTTTACAGTTTTATGTGCCTGATTGCCATACTTTATGTATTTCTGATTTACCCCGAAACAAAGGGAAAATCTTTAAACCGGATCGCACAAGAACTGCGCAAAATTCCTTTAGCAACGCGTATTTGCAATAATATGAGAAGTCTGCCAGCAATCTGCCACATAGAATGGATTATTAAGTTTGGCGAAAAAGCGAATCAAAGTACACCAATATGAAGGCTGAGCGTAATCGAAACTTCCCATACAGAGGCCTTCGATGCAGATGATCGATGCGCATTTATCAAAGCTATTCAAGGAATCGGAACTCGAATCATTAGTATTTTGTACCTTTTTAAAAAAAATCGTTTAATTGTTTGGAATAGTTCAAAAACTCTATTTATTATGTGCCACCGAACGTTTTCAAACTTTTCATCAGAATAATTTACTTAAGTCTTCCTTGAATTTATTCGGGAAAAATTATATTTGAATTGTATAACACGTATATTTAACGAATGTAATAATTTAAGTTACATTTACTATCTACCTATATGTTTAAGTATGGTTAGTTTAGGTACAATTAACATAATTAATTCCTGAATTTTAAATTTCAAAGTACCAATAGTAGTACAAAAATTTGCAAAAAATATTATTTATTACTAAATAGCAACTGACTTTTATGAAAAAGTTAAAAATTCGGATTAAATTGGACAATCTAAGAAAGTACTGAATGGAAAAATTATATCTTCCATTTAACCCATACTATCCATTTAAAGGTATTATGAAGCATAATACTATTTATCACTGACTTATCCGTTCATTTTTTATAAATCGTGCGATGTGACTTTCCTATGAAAAGTTTGTTTTCTACTAAAATTTAAGTCTTAGCAATTTCTATATGCATTGAATTGAAAAGACTTGCATAATATTTAAATAATTATGACTTATTATTGTAAGTCATATTTATAATTACAACAATAATCACGACAGATTAAAATGAATAAAATAAAGAATATTATATATATAAATATAATTAATAACTTTTGTTATAGAAGAACATTTGATTTTTAAATTGAAATTCGATCTCAGTAGATAAATATAAGACTTTAAATTTTGTAAATAGATACTTAAAAAATCAACTATTTTAATGACATTTTATTCTTCTGATGGTATAATTTGAAAAGTTATAATTTACGTTGTAGATATTTTGTAGCTTTATACATTGTCTAGTCATTTTTTTTTCCTGATAAGAAAATATATATACTATAAAAATGCTGTTAGTGTTACTATGTAAGATAAAGAATTAAATTTTAAGAAAAACGTTATATTAATTAATATTCCAGGTTTTGCATAAACGGAGTAATGCTAAACTTATGCCTAATTTACAATATTATATTATTTCTGTAAGACATGAAATAATTATTTACATTTTTATTATATCATAGACTACTTTTTTCGCACGCATTTTTAATATTTAATAGAGGAGATCGCAGTCAAATCATAGATTCTGACTTTATTGCACTGCTTTTTTTCCTATTTATTATATAATCAACCTACTTACAATACTATAAAACAAAAATTATTTAAAGATACAAAAAAAATTCAATTTGGAGTTTTTTGTTAAAATGAGGATAAAGAAAATTTACAAATTATTGACGTTAGTTATACATATAGTAAAATTGTAAAATGCTTAGTTTTTTACTTGAGTAAAAAATCAACACAATCATATAACAACAATTATTAGCATTAAATTTATTTTATATCATTAAAAAGTTTATTGTAATATTAATGCGTGTCAAAAATTTATTACGATTAATTAGAAATGTATCAGTGTCTACGGTCTCTTCGAAGGGGAAATCTCGAATAAATAGTTGTAAATTAAATAAAATTATTTTTGAAGGTTTTTTGTACAGAAACTGTTCGTCAGAATTTGGTGGAAATAATATTATTACAATTTCTAATAAAAAATTAGCTTAAACTATACTACATTTTTTGTAATAATAATTGTTTAATCTCAAATATTCAAACAAAGTTATAGATTCACTGACGGATAAATGTCCCAACTGTACATACGCATTCGACGCCATGGTCATGAATTGAGACATTTCCACGCGTATACTTATTTCTGTTTCTTACTTGAGAAAGATATCGTTTGGCATTTTTAAATTTGTATATGTAGTCCAATATTTGGTTCTTAGGCACTAAATTATTATTTATTTCACAAAAAATAGTCTGTATATGAGATTTCCCCTTAAGATTTATGTACTTTATATTATTTTTAAATTTTTAAATCGCCTTTTATAAAAAATAACAAAAAATATTTCTAATGTAAAATTAGTTTTAAAATTAGTTAAATAACATAATATACATATTAGTATATTATCTTGAATGTAATTAGGAAAACGTATATAATAAATATCGTACTAAAATTTATTAGGAATTACAAGTGTTATAATTCTAAAATTTTGGTGATGTAATTATTTTTTATATAGAAATGATATATAACATTACTTAGTAATAACAAAAATATATATTATTTTAATATGATTTATAATACCTATTATTTTAATAATTTGTATTTCTAACCATGAATTCAATAAAAGGATGCATTTATACAAATAACTTGTCTATTTTATTGATTAACAGTATTGGGTAAGAAATTCTGACTTGAATACTTTGTAAATGTTATAATTTTCGCAATATATCTTCAAAATTTAAGATGACACCCTGCAGTTCATATGATAAACGACTATTTAGATCGGTAATTTTAATTTTTTAACGTTGTGAGATTATGCACAAGGTCTTAAGGGGATGTGCTAGGATCAGAAAAAAAAACTCTGTTAACACTTCGGTAATGATACAAAGATTACGTGGTAACAGTCTCGTAAAATTCCATCTATAATATACACAGATTTTGAGTATCGAAAATTTCCCCGAATTCTCGATATTGAAAATCTCTGTGATCGAATTATGGATGGAATTTTATGAACTGGAATCGTATAATGTTTGTATCATAATCTCTACATTTATATATTTCGTTATATGCTAAAATCAATAAGATAGTATCCTTTTCGACCGTCTAGCATATGTCATTAACATACTATGATTATCGTATATTTAGTTTATTTGTAAAATTCAAAGAATCAAGAATAAGCTTACGTATGTCTTGTGTTGACTTGAAGATTACTGCTTGAGAAAAAATTCGATGTCTTCTTGTTTAATGCTATCTTATACAAAATTATTTTCTTAATAAATATCGGTGTGATTATGAAAGTAAAATAATTCACAATAGTTTGTAAAAAAAATTTATTTCTTGATAAAAAAATATACATTGATTTTTATATAAATTGATTCTGTTGTATAACTATTCGTGAGATTTTTAAGACGTATATGTTTACAAAAATGACATAAAAATATGATTTCTCATTGTGAGTGCATGGACTAAAAATACTTTATACAGTTATCGACATTTCGCTGATGGATATTTGTTGAGAAATTTGAGAAGGTACACCCTTTCGATATACGACTTTTTGCGAAGACGAATAAAGAATCATTGTATAGTGAATCGATGTGAAATGATATTTACAAAGTATCAAAAATCGTGTGACTGAAACATTTTACAAACTGGCCATGAGATCAAAGATGCAGATGAAATCAAGAAAAATTTACAATAATTCTTATGCTAATGATAAGTATGCATGTTTGGTAAAATGAAATTATGAATTCTAGACAAATATCATTTTTAAAAACATGAGTATTTTAAGAAATGCTTTACGACCAATATAGATATAATTTTTACAGAATAACAGTTTCAAGCATCATTTTACCAAATTTCTTAACGTTTAACATAATTATAAAATAATGATTTATACATAATGAATTAAACATGGATTCGTAAAAATTCATTACATGAAACTAACGGACTCCAAAAAGTTACAGTTCAACTTAAAACTATCCTTTGTGCAAGTTCAATAATAGTAATTAAAATCTTTTGTGCTCTCTTAATTTGAAATAGAGAAATTTCACTGCTAAATCAGTACAAACTCGGTCATTGCCAGAAAATTAGTGTATGTTCACTGCTTTTACCAGTGAACTTTGTAGAAGTTTTCACTATTTCAAATAAAGAGAGTATTCAAAAAATTTGACTATATTTTATAGAGTCATGCATATGACGAAGAAACATCACTTTTTGACTTACATTAAGGTGTACATTAAAAAGGCATAGAGTAATCACAACCAAAATTTATGGAAGCCCTTTGTAGTCCCTAGTGAAAAATTCTTCAGTAAGAGGGAAATAAAAAAAAAAACTTAATTCTTTCTATACTTTTTACAGGTACGAAGTTTCTTCAAAATATTTTACTAAACTGAGATTTGTATGTATAGGAAAATATTTTGAGAATTAAGTTTGTGATTACAATAAATTTTTAAAAATCAATAATTTCAAACAAAAGTTGTGTACAATTTTTACACTTTTCTTGCAGCATGCACAGTAAATACATTTGTCTACATTTTATCAGTGTTATTATCGATATGCTAAAAATCTTCTATAATATTTCAAACTCATAACTTAAGGAAGTTTAGGGGTGTCATGCAAGAGGAAAAGAGTGCGGGGCCGTCACGCAATAAGCGCGAGGCTCCTTTCATTGCTCTCCTCGCGTGGCCACCAAACTCAACGTTCAGTTTCCGTTTTTGACTGTTTCTCTCTGATATGGTCGGTAACAAATTTCGACCAAGGTTAAAAAAAGGTATCTTTTCTCCAGATATCTGTTTTTTCCCTACGTTATCTTAAGTAATCAGCGTTTACTTGGTTCGAGTATGAGTTAAATTATATTTTTTATTAAAAGCATATACATTTACAAAAAAGGGAAAACACTAGCTAATGACAATCTACATTATTTTAGAATTTTCATATTTATAATAAAATAAAATAAAATAATGCATAATTTTATACAAAACATTTAAAGCATTCAATGATCTTATCAAAATTTATTAGTAAGTCTATTTTTTGACATTATCACTGGCGCAGAATTAAATCAATATGAAAAATAATAGGAAAAAATATGAAAAATACTTAATAACTTATAAAAAAAAAATTTTTTTGAATATAAGTATCGTATTTTTTAATTTTGTCACTTAAAAATTCTTAGTTGATCAGAAACTACGTCCTGTAAGGTAGTAAATTTCGATCGTAAAAGTAATAGGTATATTTGGATAAAAAGCTGTAGTACCTACTGTTAACTTTTTATACAATGGCACAAGTAACTGCAATAAAATTAAAAATCGATTTATATCTCACTGAGATGTGCTTGATTGCACACATAAATGTATTCCAGAATACGCTTGAAATTGACTGATGATTGTCTCATGAATAAAAAAGGTTTTGTCTCTAAAACGCTGCTGTGCTATATAATTTCAGTAACGCGTTTGAAAGAAGCTATGTTATGTTTTTAACAGATTTTAAAAATATTATAAAATATTTAAAAGTTTTTGTATCACATAAGCAGTGTTACAACCCTAAATGTAGATCATTTATTTCGAGCATTTTATGGATTTTCATTATCATTTACTGTATTGATTTCTGTTTCTAACTGATAAATAATTGCTCCACGTATTTCAACGGCTAATTAAAAATTGTCAGTAAAGTAAATGTAAAAAAGTAAGAAAAAAAATACACATGAAAAACTTAAGTAATCTAGAATTGGGACATATACGTATATTTATTTAAAGTATAGATTACCGGCGTACATCTATTTAAGAATAGATTAACGTGTACTATGAATAATATTAAGGTTTTTATTGTACATTTACGAGATCTGAATGTTCAGTGATAATTAAAAATTCTATGTCATTATAGAAAAAGCGTGATTCAAAGATAATACTCGAAGCTATATTTATTAACCATCCCAAAGTTCATATGTCAATCATTAAAATTTGAAGTACTCAAAAGGGAATCGGTACAGATCTCTCCTGTTCTGATTAGTAAAAAAATACCTTTCACATATTATTTTTCTTTCCGACTTCACAGAATGAGCTGAAAATTGGTCAGTACACTTAAAATGCAGTAAAGAATAGCCCTCTGGTAATAAAATGTTGAAATATTAAAAGTTGATTGAAAATAGTAAGAACATGCAAATGTTGGTAAGCGTATGGGTACGGATTCGTCTTAAACATGTCTGTGTCTGTTAAATATCCGTTAAATTGACAAAAAAATGCCGCTAACACGCTAAAAAATATTAAATCTAAGCATATAATTAGTTTATTAAATATATGTAAATATATTCTTATTTTGAAAACTATTTCAAAATAAGAAATCTTAGAAAGTGCATATTAAAAAGAAATTAATATGTATGCAAGATTGTTTTACTTGCTAATGCGGTATTATTAAGTGTTTCTTATTAAAATATCACGAATTCAGATATGTAAAAATGCAACATAACGAAATTATTATTTTTGAGAGTTTAAGAAAATGTAAATGGTATGGCACTGATATCTTAAGAAAGTAAGTATGATGGCGCGCTATGAAATATTTTACTTCAACAGTATACTCCGTAAACTCTTTGAAAATATTACCAGTTCTTTTTAAATACAATGTTAAATATGGTGAAGAATGACGTAAAAACTTTGGGTATTTCGATAAACTAGGTAAGATTTAAGAAAAATTAAAAATTAATTAGTATATACTATATGTAAATATGCCTACATAGATAGGCAAATGTGTACACGTTTTAGACATAAAGAAAACAAATATATTTACTGTGCTTAATAGCTACGAAACTATTATTTCCACTAGGGATCTTTAGACATCAAATGCGGTAGCGCATCTGAAGTGTAGCTCAATGAGCCTTCGGAATAATTTTAGCGTTAGGGCTAAAGGTTCTCTTTTTGCCCCAGCCTTGGAACCTTGGTGGTGATAGGACTTGTTTCAAAAACACGCTTCTCTTCTCTCTCAAGTTATCCGAGTGTCCACTTTTGCTCTCAAGCACCGAGGTTGATTTAGTTGTCAAGTTCTCTTTGTCATAACCAAGAGACGAATCGAAAGCGTCTGGATCGTTAAAAATAACGGAGATTCGTTTGTTCAAAGAACTCAACTGTGGCCTATTCGATATTATTTTATTGTGAGACGTGGGCGACACTACGCAGACTATTTGCTCGTTGGATTTTGGCTCGAACCGCTCGCGAAGAAGTGAGAATTTTCGCCTGGGCCGATTTATTGCCCTTCGTCTTTTATCGATGGGAAAGGAGGCTACGTTAGACTCACTTGTACTCTTTTGCGAAGAAGAATCAGAATTTTCCAAAGAAGTGTCGAGTACATCATTTATGACTTCATCCGTCAGAACAAACGCGACTTTCTTTCTATTACCACCATCTGGTTTCTCGCTAATGTTGTCGCTGTTTTTAATGACAGTCGAACTGCTTTGTACTAGTAAATCCTTTTCTGTTCGAGAAATTTCAAGTTCCTTATGGTTTCCACTACTGCATCTCTGTGAATAAATATGAGAAATTGTATATTATATGAAAAAATATATTTTTTAAACTTTGCAAATTAAAATTATAGAACAAGTTAAGAGTGTATTCACTGTAAATAATTTTCACTGTAATAATAATATAAATAAAAAATGTAAGATTTGCTTCCACCTAAACGTAAATTTATTTTTTCACGCCACGTACGCGAAATCAGCCTTAATGTAGGTTGTAAAGAAAATAGATATTAATTAAGTGTAATTTCATGACTATTTTTCAGATATTCGTAATCAAATTGTAAAACTATTTTAAATATTTTCATCAATATTTCTTGTTAACTAGTTTAGTATGTTGTAGTTTAATATAAATTCTTTGTACCTGAGCACCAAGCGCATTCATGTCGACGTAAACATTATCCTCTTCTAGATGCAGATCATCGTTCTCACAGGTCTGAGTCTCGGTTTTCGGTCCCAAAACAGGTGAATCCGAGAGTATGGCATTGATGAGTGGGGTCTTACCAGTTGAATCCTTCAGACAATAATTGGTCACTTCCCTAATAATACTCAGTTTGTCGTTGTTCTTCTCCGAAATGAATGAACTAGACCAAGGCTCGGTGTAGCTTAGAGTTACGTTACTGTAGTCGTTGGCAAATAGAACCTTAGCGAGTTTGGTTCGCTCCATTAGTATTTTCTGTTCGATATCCTCCCACTGCGACTCGGTACGGTGATAGACGTGTCTAGGTGAATTTTCGGCAGTACACTTGCGTATCTCGTCAATCGTAGCCACGAGCGAGCTTACCGAAACTGAACTGGGATTCCTAAAGCTCATAGGAAGATCTGGGAAGCTACTGTGGTCCTCTCTCTCCTCGAGTATAGTGTCCAGGGCGAGCATACCGCCCTTCTCGTCGATCACGATCGGCTTGGCTGAGAATAAACTCGCCTGCTCCTGAAAACAGAGATAAAATTTAAACTGTTAGTTTTGATACATTCTCTGTAACTTGAACCAAAAACTTACTTTCAATTAGTAAGGATTTCGTATTTTCAAAATATACATACTGTAATAATCGATATTGGTTTAAAGCTTTGATTAGAGATTTTTATGTTTGTTGTTTAGATTAAATTTTTAGTTTTTATGAATCTTTTTTCCCGTAATATCAAGAAGCTAAAAAATTTTACCTGTGGATCGTCAATGTTTTCGGATGTGGTAGTCGTTGTCATAGTAGTTGACGAGATCTCTTCAATCGGTGCCCTGTTACTGATCGATTCCCAATCTACTAAGTCGTAAATCAGGGTATCCAGATAATCATCTTGCCTCGATCTTTTCATAAGTTTCCTTAACGGTAAGCTAGTATAAGTTGCGTCGGAAAAATCGGAACTTAAGGTCGTACCGGTCGCAGTACTCGTCAGCGTATCTCTGCGCCTATCCCTGACCACACTGTCGTCGTGTATATAAGTTTCGATATCCGTATAGCCTCGCCAACTTCGAATGCACCAGGGTGGTCTTGCCACGCCCAGCGGACACAAGTTTTCGTAGTCGTGGATAGACGTCACGTGGCTCATTGTTTCCTCTTCATTTTGCTTCTGCGTGTCGTCTTCTTTCTCTGATAGCTGCAATATTAATTGAACATTATCATGAATCCAGCGGTAAATTTATAAAAATTTCTAGTATAATTCTTTACGATCAAGTTGTATCTATATATTTAGGGAATTATTTTCATCTATCAACTTTTTCTACCTGATTTGTAATCGTTGCTTCGCCATTTTCCGATATTACTGGAGTATTTAGTCTCCCACGTATCAGAATATTTTCGGGAATCATAATATCGCAACTGTCGCCAGTTATAAGACTCTTGATGGGTAGGGCATCCAGAATTCCACTGTCCAAGCTTTTATCTTCGATGTTTAGTGAAACCTCGGAATTCGATTTGAGTTTGTCCAATGAAGAAAAGCTTTTTTCCACGTAATTATCTTCATCGGTGACGAGTTCGAGGCCAAGCTGCGTTAACGAGCAGATACCACGACGTTTTTGAGAACACGAATGTGAGTCCAAATCAAGATTGCTCTGAAAAAAAAAGAAATTTATGTAATAGCGTTATTACTTTCAATAGTTTTGCGCTTTCGCTCTGAATTATTTCATTATTTAAATTTTATTGTTTACGAGTTTGCTTTGTTTGAAGTCCAGTTCAATCTCCGAGCAGATGCCTCTCCGTTTTTGTCGATGCAAGGTATCCGTGCTGGAACTCTTGATCTGGTCTACCGCCTCTACAGATATATCAACACTGCATGTGTCTTCGAATTTCCTCTCCACAACAGCCTGATTTTGCAGTTTCTCGATCGACACATCAACATTAGTGACTTTGCTATCCTCCACGACTACTTGAACGGTCACGTTAGTTTCATCGTTTTTTATAAAACTCGTGTTCACGATTCCTTTTTCCACCGATTCGGCATTTTGTACAATATTCGTTAAAAGAGATTTTTTGTCCGCTGTGATGTCTGGCGTCATACTTTCCACGGAATCGTTAGTCGCAGCTTCGTTGCACCATTTTTTACTTGGAGACTTACTAAAAATTCGAAAATAATAAAAAAATTAAATTTTTATTGTTATCTATGAAGGAACTCTTATCTTTATGGATATAATTGAAAAAATAAAAGTCACTAAGACTATATGCTATTAACATATTTCTGTTTAAAATGACTAAAAATTATTATAATTAAAATGAAATATATTGCAAAATTAAGAAGAAATCACATTGCAGATACAAATTGAATTCAAATCAAGTTATTACCCGATACTTTTAGTTGGAGACACTTTTAGAGACACTTCAGGATCCACGTGGATGCGCTTGCACAACTTGATAGTCTTGACATTCTGGAACATGCAGAAGTGTATCAGCATGCTTATTGCGCCGACGAATGTACCACCGAGGATCATTACGGTCGAGATTATCAGAACATTCGCCTGGAAGAGATCTTTGAAGGATATAAGATAGACGACGTAGAAGGCGGCATTCTGAATTATCATCACTGAGTAGAAAATGCAGACGTGGTATCTAACTTGATTATCGGTCAATCTGAGGAAATCAAAAAAGTAGACTGCACCAATCAAGCACTTGTAGGCGAGCTCTTCTACCGCCGTCAAACAGAAGTTTGTCGTTTGTTGTATTATCCATACTGTCATTCCTAATACGTGGATTCCTAAAAAGCAGAGCATTTCAAACTTAATATCATGACTAAATCGTTTCTTAAAGTTTAGAACTTAATTATATTTAAATTATTTTTTTTTTTGAACCGACGGCAATGTAAAAGAGTATTTACGGAATATATTAAGCGTTGCTATTATTTTAACACACCGGGTGCGCAATTCGACTTTGCGCCCGTGAAACGTGCGCAACATCATGTTTTGCACCCAGAAAATAGAATACGAAAAGTCAAATTTTGTCGCTCAGTGCGTTAATCAAAGATAGAGAATGATGCAAAATATGAATGAGTTTGATACTTGGCTTCAAACATTTTTTTAACGAATTTACATAAAAATACTATACCAAATATAACAAGAATCCAGGCTTTGAAACATATAGTAGCAAGAACCAAGGCGGCGATTCTGGATGCGAGCATTCCTCCTCTCCAGAAGCCCTGTATCATCATAGACGACCAGGTAAACTGAGACTTGTCCTGATTAGCTCGATTTATCAGTAGAGCATACGCCGTTAAGGCCCATGTCAGCGAACAAAGAGATGCGATGACTGAAGCACCTACAACAAAGAACAGTAATTAATTCATCTTATTGGCACTTTTTTTTTAATTCTAATGAACTAACTCTTTTTTGCCAACTGTACGCATTTTCAAATTTTTATCTTTTTAGTACATTTTTTTTATAGATCTCAACATTTCAACAAATATACAACACCAGTCTCGAACTAAACATGGAGAGAAAAACTACTATCTACAATTCTAACTATATTTGAAATTTGTACTTTGATCTTAAGTTTATTGACACAAAATTATACCAATATCGTATATGCAATTTATTTAATAAAAGTTTCATAATGTGTTTCCAATAATTAGATTAAGTAAGGAATTTTTATATAATTTTTAGTAAGCAAATTTCTTTTTTAATCAAAGCATATTTTAAAAGAGAACGTGTAATTAAAAAAATACCAATGTAAAATATTAAAGTAATATTAGAGTACTTCTCTTTTAAAACATGCTTTAATTAAAAAAGAAATTTGCTTTAAAGTAATGGAGCTCAGAACTTTATCAAATTATTTTTTCATTATATGTAATTTTCACCTATTACTCCTACACCTACATACTACATCTCTCAGTCATTCTTCAGTCTTCAGAGAGGCAGCACTCAATGATTCTCTTCATCATAGCAATATAATTTTTAAGCATTTTAGTTGAAAATGTAGTGATAAAAGAATATATTGTTTTTAATGAGTAGTTTTGATTGTAATTGAAAATATTATATTTTGAAAATGAGAAAAATTTTCTTACAGCAGATCTTTAAAATAGATATATAAATGTTAATTGTGGCTATTAAAGTGTTTCCGATTTCGTACAATAAAAATGCAGGTAATCAATAACACTTTTTGTTTATTATACCTTCTATTACAAAATTTACAATAAAATAATTATTTAAAATGAGAAGTTAACGTTTGACACATAATGAGTTCTATTTACTTTGAAGCTGGTACACATACAACCCTATTCATAAGATAACTGTTTATCAAAGATGTTAACGTTTCCTGACAGTAGATAAATCAAAATAATCATCTACTTTCTTCATTTAGCATGTGTACGTTATACAGCCATTGTATTTCCAACAATTATAATTCTTTTTTCCAGAATCGCTTTAAGGTTCTACTTCTCGTTTTCTGTTTTGGAATATTTTGTTTATTAATGACAAATACGTCTATGAAGAAACGTAATCAACAGATTTATCAAACTAAACGCAAACTCGAAGTGAATATTCAAAAAAGCGAGAGTGAAAAACGAACGACAACAGAACAGTTTCAACTAACTCCGGAATTGCGTTCAAACTTAGTTAATGAATTTAAAAGTAGAAGAAACAGAATTCAATATTTATGTACAACTTTAGGTAACGGGTATAAGTCGCGGTTAAAAAAAATCATCTCAAAAATGGTACTTGATACGTAAGTATTTTAATTGGTTTTTATTGTTAAAATTCTTTATAGAGTCAGTTAATAATGAATTGAAGTATATCTGTGAAAATAATGAACCAACAGGCAGCATAGTTTGACATGGTGTCCAATTTATAAATCGGCGAGTTCCATGTGGATGAAAAATTTTGCTGTGCTTAGTGGATTTTCAGTAACTGAAAGCTTACACTTGGTGCATAATAGTCATTTACATTTTAGAGCTATTGTAAGACAAAAATTCCAACACACCGAAGATTATCAAGAAAAATTAGAAGTAAGAACTGTTATAATTTTATAGCATTAATGATAATTTTTTTTTAATATATAAATCACAGTCGTTTCATTCCATTTTATTTAAGAACAGACGTTGCATGCACGTAATTTTTTTTATTCAAAATACTTTCATATAAAATATTTTAAAAAGACAGGATTCAAGTTTCTGTATAAAAATTATTTAATAATATTCTCTATTATCTATATAAATTAAAATTAAAAAGTATTCAATAAAAATTCAGTTCGCTACATTTATTTTTATATATGTTTTTAAATAAAGTATCTAAAAGATAAATAGTTTTGTATGGTTTAAAAAAAAAATTAAATAAATTGTATGCGGTGTACAAAATAATCTCAAGAAGAGATTAAAATTGAATTATTAAAAAAAAGTGTAGAAATTGATTACAACTTTTAATTTCTTATTTGTAACAATCGTTCCTATAAATCAATATTAAATGATCATACAAATATTGTATAAAATAAAAAATACATGACTTGACATTGAAAATATTCACTATACGTATACATTACACATGTAGTTCACTGTAATAAAAATTTTTTAATCCTTGAAATAGCTTTAAAAAAAACGTTAATAATCTGTAATTTATAACTTAAAATATTTAATATTCTTATTAAATAATTTGCTCATGATACTGTGCTCTGAAAAGTTATTGTGTGCGCTAATGATAAATATATATTTACAGCAAATAAGCATAACTACAAAATTTATGATTGTGCGTCATCCATTTGAAAGACTGCTATCAGCCTACAGAGACAAATTGGAAAACATGCAAGGGAGAGAATATTATTACAGACATTATGGAAAATACATCACACACAAATATCGTGCCAAACAATCAAATCTTACCAGTCTTGAACCATCATTTACAGAATTCTTAAAGTTCATTGCCAAAGAAAAACGATTTGATGAACATTGGGCTCCATACTTTGACTCTTGTCAACCTTGTTCTATTGATTATGATTATATTTTAAAATTTGAATCTCTTTCTAGTGAACATAATTATTTTATAGAAAAAAATAATTTACTTTACTATTTAAATTATTCAAAGAATAATCGAAATAATACAAATTCTCAAGGAATAACAAATGACCTAGTCGCAGAAAAATATTTTCAGAAAGTTCCAGTAGCACTGTTGCTAAGTTTATTTAAAATTTATGAACTTGACTTTCTTTTATTCGCTTATAGTCCTGCCAAGTATTACTATATGACTAGTGATGCAAATAGAGAAATATATAATTTCATTGTAAATAAATAAAGAAATTAGTGATCAATGCTTACTTGTCCAAAATGATATGTGTTGTAGTATAGCCATTATATAAACTTGGAGAATTATTTGAGGAACAGATACCAGCAGTGATGTGAATAGGTTCAGTGTGAAAGCATCATTCTCTACTCTAAAAATCCAATCTTTATACTGAGGTCCCACTTGTGTCTTCATAGTTTTTATTGCTGATTTCAGTAAAAAACAAAACCTATGAAATAAAAAAATTAAATCATATTTTAGTCTATGAAAGATAAAATAAGGTACAATATTTTTACATAGTATTAAAAATAATTCTTTTTAAATACCTATGCATGATTGCAAAGTGAAAAATGTGCGAGATCCATTGATATCGTTTTAAATCACCATTGGTTTGATACCACTTTAAACTTAACATTTGTACAAAACATGATGGCACAAAAGCCAAGCCAACTGTGTAATATGCCCATGACTTATATGTATTAACCCAATGTTCAATCACAACAAAAAGATCTGTAAAAAATAAAAATTTAATATTAAAAATATGATTATCTTTTCAAACAATTGATAAGCTTTAATAAAAAAAAATTAGTGCCAAACAATGTATAATTTTAGTATTTATAACAAAAATATATTTTAGTGTATGAAAAAAATATAATTTAGATAATGAAAATTAAAATCATGTTTTATCAAGTGCCATTTATCAAGATATTTTGTAGAAAAAAATGTTTTTTTAGTACTATACATGTCATAATAAAAGATTAATTACAAACTTATGTAGTAATCATGGTAACTAAAAATTTATGACAAGTGATAATAAAATACTTTGATATTTAAAATCATAATGAAAGCACTATTTATATTGTAACTTAAATTTTTAAAAATAAAATTTTGCAAATCAGTTGGTTCAAATTATTATATCTTAAAATATGAATAGATAATACACATTTATAATTTTATCAAAACAAAGTCACTAAATTGATTTTGAAGCTTAATATAGAACATTAAAAAGAAAACTGCTTCAAAAAGTGTAAGAAAAATATTTAACAGCTTCTAGAATAACGTTAATAACAAACTTATTATTTTGATTTATTTTTATTAATAATTCAACGAATTAAGCCTGCAAGGAGCTTGGAAGGACTGTACACACGCGAAAATGTTCTATACAGTGTGCTAACCTGTGACTATCGTCGCCGCGAAAATAGCGATGGTAAGAGCGTAAAAGACAACATCTAATCCCCTGTACTTGTTGCACTCAGGATAACTATTTTCTGGTAATTCGGGGCAGCGCAGATCCTCGTTTTTTCCTGTTTCGCTGCTGCAGGACTCGTCCGGCTTCGACTCTGTCGCCGCCATCTTCTCCGACGGACGCCGAATCGGTTTATCATTTAAAGTATATTCTACGAAACAAAAAGAAGAAAGAAAAAAAAAGAATGGAAGGGCCAAGTCGACCGTAAAACGAAAAAAAATCTCGACTTTCGGCGCTACTCACTGGCCTCCGCTTCTCGTGCATAATATTCCAGATTCTATCCTCCTCGTAAGCGCGACGTGCGCTGCCCGATAAACCGCGAACCAACACTTCGGCATTTGTTTATATTGCAATTTTTTAAATACAACAAAGCACCTGATTGGTCACAGCTGACTGTTACACCTGTTTTTTTTGTTTTCGTATCCCACGCACACGGTGTGTTTGGCTGCTGGCTTCAGAGCATAAACTTAACCTCCAAATATATTGTTGCGATAATGCGAGGAAATTCAAATCTATTTTACAGTCGTTGTATTTTATAAACGATTATAAAGGATGAACGGCAAAACCGATTGTTTACTTTTAAGATTTTTATTATAACAATGTTTAACAATATTAAATATAAAATTATTTTATGTTACATTCATAATAGATTGTATAGTATCATCTGCCAGGAGTTCTTTACTAAGATTAGGACATAATTTATTCAATAAAGTAATACATTCGTCAACTTCTGTTATAACATATTTGACATCTTTTTCAGATATAGTGAGATTGTAACGAAGTTTGAACAATGAACTGTACATTGTAGAATAGAATATCAATCCTTTTGGCTGGTAGATTGAAAGAAAAGTTTTTGTAACTTTGAGCGATGCATCTGTAATCTTAAGATCAGAATCATCTTCGCAATATTCACCTAAAATTCTACTTAGTCTCTCAGACCATTTGCCTAAAGCACTATGAGTCAAAAGTTTAGCTAAGCTGATCACATAAGCATATCGACATTGCGGATTAGTTTGTAACTCCATATCATTAAGAAGTATAGTTAAAACTTCATCATGTTTGTTCCATCCAAATAGATTACTATTTGCATCACAATGCTGAATGTTTTCCAGTAAATTAGAAATACAAGAGTACAGAAGAATAATCATATTCGGTTCTATTTTATGTGCCATTTTCATCAATGCTTGATAAATAACTTCATCGTAATTAAGACTCCTTAAACTTCTACTTTTGTGACAATGTTCAATTATTAGATTTATACATTGTAAACCCACAATTTGATTTTGATGTACATAATCATCTAAGATGATTAAAGCAGTGGGTAATACTTCTGGTACATGACTTTTTAATAAAGGTTTTTCAACTGATTCTAAAAGCCATTGATAGCAAATAACAGCAGCTGGAAAAGATTTCCATGTATCTTTTAACAATTTAGGTCTCAAAAACATTATAAGTGATAAAAACATATCAACATCTTTAAGTATTTGTGTTATATTTTCACTGTTAAAAATTTTGCAGACCTTAGGAATCAACAATTTTGAAAGTTCCACAATTTCATTTGTATTCCATGAATTTTTAGAATTTTGTTCACCAATAATTATTATTACTTTTATCAAACTCTTCTTAGTTTCGCTAGTCCACTGATCTTCATTTCGCGCAATAATATCCATCAATAAAACTAACTCATGTAAATTATCTTTCAATGTTTTTTTAAAATCTTGAAAATCTTCTTCTGCAGATGGTCGAATAGTTTCATCCGAAAAACGAGGTACTAAAGTTTGTGTTATAGTCTTATCGAAATCTTGCCAAAATTTTTTGTTTATTTGTTTATCACCCATTATTTACATGCGAAACAAAAAAATGGTTTAAATACCATTTGATTGACGTATCCTATACCCCTAATTTTTTGTAGTATCACCGTAGAGTTGGCAATCCTATCTTGTGATTGTCGCAAATCGCATGCGCATCGTGCAATTCGATTCATAAAACTTAAATTTTAATACTTAATTCCTTCCCATTAAATTTTAGGATTGAAATTTGTCATGCCTATAAATTTTATAATAATTAAAACATCAATCTTGATCGACATGCGGGTTATGCCATAAGCATTAAAATTTATATTCTAGAACATATAAATATACCAAGTTAAAATATAATTCTTGGCTTCGAATCAATTTCATTAAAAACCCTTTCAAAATTCCCGCTACTATACGAATTCAACGCTTCTTGAAAAAAATATATTTATCAACAAAATAAATTAATAAAAGAATAAAATTCCTTAAATAAAGAAATAATTTAAATAATTAAAGTAATTTAAATAGAGCATTGTTGCAAACATGGCGGTTATATATGTGATATGCGCGCGCAGCAGTTCTGCGTTCATAAATGCATCGTCTGGTTTGCATAGAACTTCGAAGATATATATATCTATCGAAGAAATTTGATTGGAACACGAACACCCTACAGTCTGGAAAATTTAAAATTGACATCTCGACAATTTGACGTTTGTGTTAATTTTTACAAGTTAATAAAAACAGATTGTAACTTTGTGTTCTCAAGTTTTACAAATTGTAAAGTGGGATTGTAAACACGATGTGAGCAGTGGGATCTAATTAATCTGAAGGAATACATGAAGTGTTATCTTGGAAATTGTACGACTAATAACTATTATTATGACAGTTGACTTTTCTAAACTGAGGGTACATATATAAGTTAATAGCAGTGTTAAATATCGTTTATGAAAACTGATGTTATTTCTTAATTTCTGAATTTCGTTATTGAGGTTATGAATACTCATCTATAGCGAAGTATAAATTGGAGGGAAACGTTTGGCGGTTTATTCTAGTATTTTGACATGTCTGAACGTAGGACAAAAACAAAGCATTGACCAGCAAATGTTTAATTTTACGGGAAACAGGTGTTAGTTTCTATTGTCTTTATTGAACTATTTATTTTTATAAAGTAAATGTAAATATTTATGAAATTTATATAAACATAATAAACTTTCAACAAAGAAAAAATATTGCCGCAAAATTGCTGTTTCGTCAGAGTTTGTTGTGCCCTTAAGTTCGAATAACTCACAGAGTGAAAGCGATGAAGAAAAATCCTAGACTTTTTTTAAGTAGTAATAAGTTAGATGAGAAAAAAGGTTTTGCCCCTTTAAAACAGCGAACTGCCACGAGAAATGTTCGTCCACCGCCGCAAAAAGTGCAATCTCAACGATATTGTTTAACCCAAAGCAAAGGAAAATCATTCGTAGCTCGACCGCCCCAGAAGCGAAATAAAATTCTTCGAAAAACAGACAAGATTGATGCATCATCGACGGAATCAACAGTTTTATCTGAAATGGAAAAAAGGGGTAATGTGATGGCTTTAAGAAAAGAAATAGACGAATGGAGGCGGCAAGAAGCCCTTAGAAGCAAAGTAAATTATATAATTAGCAGGGGTGAAACAGATATTGAACAAAGTGGTAAGTAATAATTTTATTAACAATTTAAGTTATAAATTTTATTTAGATAAGAAATAAATTGAATGAATACAGTTATGAAAATTTTTATATTTATTTAATTTTTTAAAATCCAACTGTGTATCCTTTTATAATTTTTTAATGAACAATTTTTTTATCTTATGCTAGTTTATACTGATATTTTATGATGTATTAAAGTTAAAATAAATTTTTTGTTAAAGTAAAATTTACAAAATTTTATGATATATATATAAATGTTCTGTGCTAATTAATGTAGTAAATTCTATAGTATTTTATAATTTCTTTAATTCATACTTTAACTTAAAAATATAATGTCTAATCAAATTTTTTTTTTATTTTTCAAGAAATGATAACAGTTCAAGTGTAGAAGTTAGTTTTAATATTTGAAAGACTAATATAAATAAATAAAAATTTCCTTTTAATTTTCATTGGATAAAAAAATAATCTATAAATATAAGTATTAAAAAAATATTCTGAATAGTATATATACTGATGCAGACTTTTTTTATTAAATTAAATATAATGCTTATTGTTTTTTAAAAGAAAACCAATGATCTTTAGTACAGGTATATTGATATAAATTTATAAATAATTCAGATAAGGTAGGAATCTAGCTTTTTATTGTAGTATAACAATACCATAGACTAAGTATTATTTAGTAAATTTGAATAAGAAAATATACATTAAAAAACAAAAAAATTATATTATTATTCCATGCTTCTAAAATATTATGATATGGTCACTCTTAATCATAGGTTTAAAAGCGGTTACATGTATATCATAAAAAATCTTAAACAGAAGATACCTACATAACATAATAGTTATTTGTATTTCACAATTATTGGTTATAAAAAAATACTTTCATAATACGTTATTTTTTAGTAAAATAATATTTTAATTATTACTCCAATTTGAACATCAAATTTTGTAAAATTTAACAAATGTATTAAAAATATAGTTTTGTTAATTGAGCCTTCTCCTGTTTACTGTCTAATAAAATTCGTTCATTCATCAGCCGAAATAGCTCAGTTGGGAGAGCGTTAGACTGAAGATCTAAATGTCCCCGGTTCAATCCCGGGTTTCGGCAGTTGATTTTTTTTTATTATTTTCGACATATTTATTATTATTTTGGATTCCTACTCAACATTTTTGGAAATTTAAACTATGCTATTTCCAGGTATAGTTCATGACAAGACTAAAATACCTGAGTCACCGAAATACATGGCAGTGGAAAATATACAGGCCCGAAAGGTGCTAATCCCAAAAACGTGAGTATTATATTTATCTCAATTTATAACCATATATTGAGTATTATATATATAACTCAATTTATAAATTATATTGTATATAAATATAAATAATTTATGTATACTTTTATTTGATGCCAAATTTAATTAATCCATTAACGATCAAGACCACGAATTTTCAACATCTTTTTCAAGGCTTTTGTTTTCAACTAAAAAAAAGATTTGAGAAAATTTGAAAAAGATCATATCCGACGTATTTTGAGCTGTTCTTTCGAATGGTGATAACAATTTTTTGTTAAAATACTCCTGCAAAAAAATATGGCGTGTTTTTCACGAAAAAAAGTGAAAAAATTTAGAAATTTTCAACTATTATATAAAAAATTTAGAAATTTTAAAAATATATTAAAATCATGACAAAAAAATTTCCCGTAATATTTGAACATCGATTGCACTTTTTTGCAGTATTTTGAATTATTGTCATTGCATTTTCCTTATGAAAAAAATTCATAAAGTTGA
>UELU01073911.1:0-20293 GCA_900490025.1 Megastigmus dorsalis | reverse complement strand
TGTGTGTGTGTGTGTGTGTGCCTGCCGGACTGCCGTTGAGGAGGCACACACAGAGTGCGCCGCCGCCGCTGCGTCCACCACGTCGTCCACTGTATATCCTCCGCAATCTCTCTCCTCTCCCCTCTTTCGCTGTGCTCTGCCCATCCTGACTCTCTCTCTCTCTCTCTCTCTCTCTCTCTCTCTCTCTCTCTACCCTCGAGCGATGTGTGTGCCGCGGAGTGATGGCTCGCTTTCTGCGGTCGAGAGAGAGAGAGAGAGGGACGCTATCGGAAATGTCTTGAATACATCGGACGCGAATTTTGCGTGTTTGAACCTACACCCAGAGGTCAAGCTTATACCTATACAATTTTTCGACTAAGTTTTCGAGTTGTGGGATGACTTTTGGTACTGGGACAGTTGATTTTTTTTCTTTTTTTGGAGTTTCAATGGACTTACGTCACGAATTGCGCACGAAGAGATTTAGCAAAGGAATTCGGACGGAGTGGATAATTGACTATATGGACTTTTAAATGTTATGCAAAGCATTGGGATGGAAATATGATGAGGATATATAGAGATTGTAATTTAATCAGAACTAATTAAATCATTGAACCTGATTTTTATCAACTCTTTTGCAGGAAATGTTAAATCGAGAAACTTGTAAGACGTTGAATGGAATGTTTGCCATTCGTAAAAGACTTTTTAGATAAAGAAACGTGAAATTAGTGTTCTGTATAAGTAATTTGAAATACTGCTAGGCCATTTCTTAATCAAATTGAAGAAACATGAATCAAGCGATGCAAAAAGCTCGCAGTAGAATGATGCGAGCCCGATTAGCCGAGTGAAATTAGATTTCGAATAATCCCCGAGATAAATATTTTCAGTGTATCAATAATAAGGATTTAGGATAATGATGCATCCCCGAGTATAAAGAACTAGTTAGTTAGTGCAATGCATGTAGAAGAGAGCATCAAGTGAAACATGTTTGTAATACCCGAGAGTAAACAGGAAAAAAGTCAAATAAAGCGCAGCGTATCTTTATAAATCTGCAGCTAACTATATTAGATATTAGTCTTACTGTATACCTTTATCCTAAATGGAGCAGGAGCTGTGGTAATAATCAATCAACAGATAAGCAAATGAGGGAAGTTCGGTACTCGAGAAAGCAGCATTCCGTTAATAAAAATCCTTGGATAATCATAACAGAAACTCCTGGTAAATATATGCGATTGGAGAAAACGTAATTATGCCGCGGTTCATATTGTTGAGCAATAGAAGGAAAATAGTAATTTTGAACTAAATTGAATCTTCTTGAATGAAAAAGTTGAATAATGAAGTTTGAGACAGGTGAAATATAGCAAGAAATTATACATAGAACTATTAAGTAAGTTTCGAGTCTTTATCTACTTGGATATACATAAACGTGCCTTCCCCCCATTGCGCCTTCTGAACTTTAACGGGATTTTTCAACTTTTCCAAAAGATAAAATGGTCGAATTTAAGACACATTCATTATGCATTATGGATTATGAATCGGACGTGATAAAGTTTTCCCGAAAATGTTAAGAATCGGTATTATTAAAAGGTAAGTAATTAAGAGATCGAAGCATAAATAAAATATTTACTTGGCAAAAGTAATTTTATACATGTGAAAAATTCGCGAGGAAGACTTAATTCCTCCGTACAATATAATTGGCATATAATTGGCCTTTTGACCAAACACATAATTTTAAATTTCCCTCACGTATAGTATATACTCTAGAGCGTGGTAATAACAGTTCCAGGATAAACACTGCTCGTAACCCTATAAAGCCACGCAATGAAAATGAGCGCCGGCCGCGCACGCATCAACAAAAGAAATTAAATTCGTGTTAACAGCAGCAAGCCGAGCTAGAAGAAAGCCATCGGCACTCGTTCAATCAATAAAAATTCTGTGGAAAAAGAGCTGCAATAGCTGCAATAAAAGTGTACCGCGCTCGCGCTCTTTACTCGACATCCTCATTCACGATCGCCACTTGCCGCCGCACTGCTGCATCGCGGACACGCAGCAGCCGAGAGCGCAGCAGGTCTCATCACCACCACCGCGGCTCGCATCTATCATAGCACGAAATTTCAATTATGCAGAGGCATACATGGTGAGCTGACAGAGAGATAGAGAGAGAGAGAGAGAGAGAGAGAGAGAAGTGGAGAATGATAGACTAGTCGAAGGTAGGAAAGTAGAGAAAAGAGGTAGGAGGTGCAGTATGTGTGTGTCTGTGTGTGCATGTGTATACAAGGGGGAAAAGGGAGGAGGAGGAGGAGGAGGAGGAGGAAGAGCGGCAGCGCAGCGATGAAAACAGAGTAGAGGGGATAGTCGGGGGAAGCGCTAAGGCACCTAGTTCCCGCTGCCGCGCGCGCGAGAGAGCACCTGTCGTTCCCTCTCTCTTTCCCACTCTCTTCCACCTTCTGCTGCTGCTGCTGCTGCTGCTGCTTCTCTCACGGGCAAGAGAGAGAGAGAGAGAGAGAGAGAGAGAGAGAGACGCGCGAGTTGGGGGCTCGCCATAGCCTAAGTGGACGGGTTATCAGTAGAGGCAACATCTTGCTCGCGACAGGAGCAGGAGAGAGAGCAGAGCGCAGAGCAGAACGAGGAGACTCAAAAAGACGAGAGAAGCTGGACACGGAAGCGATCGCGATCTTTTCTCATTCGCGTGTCTATATGCTGCACTTGCAAAGCCAAGTTCAAAGGTTTCGCGCGAGTTCAAAGTTATTTACAGGTATATATATATAGGATAGGAAGGTGTGCGCGTGCGCGCGAGCGTCGAGAAAAGCACGTGGTCGCGCGCAGGGAGATACGGATCGCGAGTTGTGCCTCGAGTATAAGAACTTGGCAGTTGCAGCAGGGACGAGGAGCAGCTCTGGGCCCTTTTCCAAATAGTGATTCGATCGTCGAAAGATTGTACATACATCGACGTAAAAGCGAAGATACAGTGCTACATCGTCTTGTCGTCCGAGTTGGTTTGGCTTGTTACCGAGGTGCGAGTAGAGGAGGAGAGCTGCGAGGATCAAGGCGAGGAATTCGTCTGATTCGGAGAGAGAGGGAGAGAGGGAGAGAGAGAGGAAGGAAAGAAGAAGAAAGGAAAAAGAAGGGAGACGACTGGTGGTGTGGAGCCGCGAGCCGGTGGCCGGGATGCGGCACGAGGAGCCCACCGGCACCAGCTAACGCAAGAGGAGCACGCGCGAGATCGCGAGGTAAGTTCGCTGACGCACAACTATTATATATATATATATATATGCGCTATCAGCTGTCTCGTGTAATTAGGCTTTCACGCGAGCCGGCCACTGTTACTTTCGCACTTGCGCTGCGGCTCGTTTTCTCTCTGGTGTCTATACGTGGGAAACGATCTCGACTCGCTTGCCAGACTCTCTTTCGCTCGAGTCGCTTCGAGTTGTGCAGAACGTGCAAAAGGATCGATGATTCGCGTTGAGCGAGATTTAGTTGGTGAGCAATTTTCAAGAAGGTGCGAGGATCGGTTTAGAACGTAGTATTGTCATTCGGTATAGCGACATACTGTTACTACTGAACAGTAACCGATACAGTAGTAACAGACAGTTTATAGTTGGTATAATCATTATAACTAGTTTCAATAGAATTATTCAAATTTTAAAGATCGCACTTTTCTGTGCAAACGATAGCAAGAATTATAAGAAACGAGTTAACCATAAATTAGAAAGAGCTGATACTCAAGATTTCTAAAGTTTCAGTAAAGTGTCTCGTAAAGAGAACACTTGGCAATCAATTGTATTTTGGCTCTTAAAGTGTATCTCGTATCATCCTCTAGAGTTAGACAATCAACGTTAATAGAGCTTAGGTAAGTGACGTCGGTAAAGAGAACATTTCCTTCAAATTCTAAATTGAGTTGGTTTCCGTTAACAAGACATACAAATTTGGAGCAAAATTGCAATTTTGAGAAAAGAATTGCGCCTCCGAAGAAAGCACTGTATATAGACATAGGAACTTTTGAATTTACAGTTATAGTTATAGATTACCATACAAACCATTATTTTCGGTGATGAGTTCAAATTAGATTTGTTGTCCTGCTATAAGTATTTGTCGGTATCTATTTAAAGAGGAAATTCTAAATTCTCGCTCACTCTCGCGCCAATCGACTATTCTTTAATTGAATTGTCTCGTCTTTTAAGAAATGGTCCGATCAACTTTTCCCGATTAAGAATTGCTGCAGTTCTTGATTGCTTTATAAATTTTAAACATATTAAATGGTATTTTTCAATTACAAAGCTTATCAATATTCCTAACAAAAATACAATAATATGGAGAACGAAATCTTACTAGTACAAAAACAGTAATTTTCTTATCCTTTACAATACACATGCTTATTAGTAACTGTACAATACATAAAATCCATTATACGTATACATATATATACATGTAAATAATTTTAATAGAATTAAGTAAGAATTCCCGATATTTCTTTAAATATAAATTCACGACAAGGAAAATCCCATGTATCGTATGTAACACCGCCTAAAAGTAACCGCAACATTATACAGACCTCTGAAAAAAGCACAAACTCAAGCATCACTTACAAAGCTATTTTAATAATCTCTCGTTCCCGACATCAACCCCATTATCGCCGCTTTTCGCATGGCATCGCACGCGGCCCTCTTCTCTCTCTCTCTCTCTCTCTCTCTCTCTCGCTCGCGCGATCAGCTGATCCAAATCTCGGCATCACGCCGCAGCGGCTTCGCTTGTGCGCGAGCGTGTTGATGATTTTCCTCTCTGTCTCTCTCTCATTCGCGGACACGCACACACGCATTTACGGTATATGCAGGCTCGTTCCTGTCAGCCACACGTGGGAATTTCTCATTAGGCGAGAGAGAGAGAGAGAGAGAGAGAGAGAGAGAAGGTGGAATTTTGCGCACAAGTTCGGCTTTATAATGCCCCCGCCGCTTCTTCTGCTCTGCAGGACGCGGGCGCGCGACGTGCGGTATTTAACTATGCGTGTAATTGTCGGGGGAGCCTTCGCGACGAGCAGAAAAAAAGACGTGAGAGGGGGCAGCACTATTTAATTCGCGCAATTACATTATATACCTAGCACGATAAATCACGCGATGAATCCTTTTGTGTACGCCTTTCAACGATATATCGTGTGTTCCTCGAGGTTCCGTAATAATAATAGATCCAAATTATACAGTCTAGAATGAAGAAAACTGTCTTATCGCTACCTGGCTATTATTCCATTATTTGTGATTGATAAATATATCTGGCAGATAATTCACTCAATGGTCTTTTTCTACTTCCTGGTATTGCGGCCGATTCATTAATGAAAACAATGTAATATACGTATCGATAATAAGCGCGTGATAGCAGAAGATTTAATAGCACGGGAAAGTTACTAATTGCAAGAAAAAAAATCATGATTTATTAGCTGGAAAATAACAGTTTTATATTGCTGCATATAACTGAAATGACTCGGTAATGCAGCTAAGATATTGTAGATTGGTATAGGGACAGTCGGCACAGTGACCCGGAATCGAAAGAATCTTGTCCTTTCATAAAACGATGCTAAGACGTTTTACGCACTTATACTATATTTCCGTGGCTATTCAGCAGCGTCACGCTGTTCTATTATGATATCCATTCGCCTTTAATGTTCATCCTGCGCGCTGCAGCTTTTTATCCCAAGGATATCATGAACTAGTTTCGTATTTATGCTTCTCGAGATATTCGACAAGTTTCACTCCTTGCGCCTTTTATTCAAGAAGCCGTACAATAAAAATCTTATAAAACCGCGTTTCCTACTTCTAAAGATTTCTGTGTAATAAAGACAAGCACCACCAGAAAAGTTTTTGTACTCCATGCAATTATAAGAATGAGAAAAAAAACTGTTGTAGACATAATTCATAACCGATATATCATCAAGACGTTACAGCCGATCATCAATCAAAGACTACAATAGATATCTTTTTTTTATATAGAGTCGAGTTCTGGGTCATCCCCCGAATCGACTGCGTAAATCTGATAACAATCTTATAACAATTACATTTTTTGTCGATGTATTAATTTCAAAGAAAAGCACAATTCCGTCGTAATTAATATAATCAGGTAATAAAAACAAATAATAAGGAGAAGGGGAGGAGGATGAGGAGGAGGAGAACAGAGGCAAAGAGACTCGGGACTTGTGAATGACCGGCGAAGATTAGCTTTATACGCTTCTTGCTGTAGGTAAGGGTTCATCTTTTTCTCATCAGCGTGCACGTACACACGCCGCCGCGCCGCGCCGCCAAGGGGGAACATCGAACAGAGGTATTATATACGTGAACGGTACAAGAGTACCAGAGAAGCAAAGAGAGAGAGAGAGAGAGAGAGAGAGATAGAGAGAGAGAGAGAGAGATAGCCGAAGGAGCTGCTGCGATGCAGAGGAGGGGATGGAAAAAAAGGTGAAGATTCGTGCGCAAGTTGACACGTTTCGCCTCTTTGGCGAAAAGAGAGAGAGAGAGAGAGGGAGAGGGAGAGAGAGAGAGAGAGAGAACGAAACAGGAAAGAGAAAAAAACGAGGATGTACATTTTTGGGCACTTTGTATAGTGGGCGCCGGTCTTTTTGTACCTTTTTAATCGAAGTGTCGAATATGAATGATGAAACGATGAAGTGCATAGCTAGTAATTGATTTGTTTCGATATAGGCTGCGGTCCCTTTTTGTTACGGATTCGGTAGGTGATTTTAATTCATAAAATTTGCCTCGCATTACTTTATATATTTGACGAAAGCCCACGGAAAAGCGCCGCGTGAACGCTCTATTGATTCGGTGTAAAAGCTTTCCGCGATCTATCAATTTTAACATTTAAATTATAATCATTTTACAAGCTTTGTAACGATCGACCAGCTAAAGTATTTCACGTTAAATTCCTATGAAAATACCTTTTGTAACATAAAAATATTATGCAACGGTTACGAATGTCAAAGTTAATTTAATGAATGATTTACATGAAGTGTGAATAATTTAGGATGAAATTTAAATGAGTACGAAAATAGGTATGTTTCGATCGATCAAAATTAACAACAATTTATTATCAATAACTCGCTTTTAATTTTACTCGCCATTAATTAATTTTTATTAATCAATGAAATCATCAGCGTTAACCCGAAGTGCGCACCATTAAATCTAAACCTGAAATGCATAATTGTTTCTGGCATAATACACAGAGGGTAAACATTTCGCTTGCGATACAAGCCAGAGAGAGAATTTCTATCGAGACGGCACATAAGTGCAATAGCGGTCAAAGTAGCCGTCGACAATTATTTGATATAGATATTGAAGCGAGAGTCGCGGTGTGCGCGCGATACAACACTGAGCGACTATATAACACACAAGGTCCTGCAACCGAGTAAATATTTAACTAAAAATCCACAGTATACGAAATTTCTCCGCAAATCCTCACCCGTATAATACAGCGTAAAGAGAGAATGAGAGTGAAACACAGGAAGCGAAGAAGTATGCAGAAAGAAAAAGAGCAAGCGAGATGGGGAAAAAACAGGTGGGGAGGGAATGTGGTCAGGTTGGGAGCTGCTGCTGGCTCACAAAATTTTCGTGCCGAGAAAGAGAGAAAGAGAGAGAGAGAGAGAGAGAGAGAGAGAGAGAGAGAGAGAGAGAGAGAGAGTCGTCGATCGTCCTCTTCGCCAAGCAAGCGGCAACTGATGGACCTCCACGTGTTTTCCAATAGTTTCTCTCTCTCTCTCTCTCTCTCTCTCCTTCTTCCTTCTTCGTTCTCTCTTTTATAGCTCCGGGGCACGAATCATTCGAGAGAGAGGGAGAGAGAGAGAGAGAGAGAGACCGAGGGAACGGCACTCTCGACCATCGCATACTTATGTACGCGCAAATTTTAATGCTCTCCCGTATCCTTTCCTTCTTTTTCTTCGTGCCTCTTCTTGAATGGACATTGCTGATACTATTTGATATCGAGATTCGATATATATATAGTATTATTTTTACGTGTATAATGTGTACGTATGAATTCATTATGAATGTATGGAGTAAGAAATGGCGAACCGTATCGCCCAATAAAAGTTTAAAAAGACCCCCGAAAGTTTGCTAAAACAAGGAACTTTACGACCAAGACACACATGATGAAAATTCTCTTTTCTTTTTACTATACGTTTCATTATTTCCAGTTCCTTAATAATTTTTGACTGTCGATTATATATAGAGGAGCACATTTATTTCTCGCGAGCAGCTAGAAATAAAGTAAGGAGATAAACAATAAAATATAAGATATTAAAGTTTGGTATAGTTTAACAACTTTGCGAACCAATTTTCAGAAGTGTTTATCTCCCATTAACAATCTTGTGAACTTGTCCTTTGACACTGGGAATGTGTTCTTAATAAATATCGCATCTGATGCGACTCTTATCAAAGTTTTCTTAAACACATTAAGGAAAAAATAAATCTTACGTACCGTAAGATTGATTTCCTCAGCTGCTTATGCACCTTGGCAAGATAAAATTTTGCGTTGAAATAAGTACCCGCACGATACCTATATACTATTCGAAACCGCTTTCCGCGCACAATATCGATCGAGCCCCATAAATATTCATCCCGAAGCGAGGTAAAGCTCTTGGCCGCAACTATAACGCGCTCGCCGGTTGACACTTTTATAGCTTACGAGTCAATTTAATAATTAATACAGTTAGATCTGTTAAAGCGTGAGAAAAAGCGCACCGCCCCGCAAGTATGTATATGTTATGTACCGGTAATTACCTGTAATTTTCTAGTGAATAATAGTATAACTTATTTCAAGGAAGTTCTCTTGGCAAAAAAAAGCAAGAGAGAGAGAGAGAGAATCGCACATGCGGTGAACCAGGCGCCCCGTACTCGGCTTCTCGGAAAGTTCTATCGGGCATTACGTATGCCGTACCAAATTGCCAAGCCGTCATTCACACGTAACTCGCCGATTAGTCGTACAATGGGCCGCCGCGATGTTCCTTACCGATCTAGCCCACTCCTTAATTGCTCGGCACCGCGGCTCAAAGCTGCGCTGCTGTTATTTTTTTTTTCTTTTCTTTTGCTCTCGTGCGGACGTATAAGTACAGCAGTTTCGATGCGACAGGTTGATCTGTAACCTTCGCCCTGGGCTGCTTGTAGCGGGTGAAAAATGATTTACATCGATGCTTGAATCTTTTATTTATTGGATTCTGCTTTATTATAACTCCTGTTCCTAGAATTCAAATAAAAAAATCGCAATCGCATTGCTAAAGCTTAAACTTTTTAACGATGTCAGATTTTCAATACTGCTTGCGGATAGATAAATAAAAGCTGTTTGGAATATACATTTTCAGATGAGATCGAAGGTTTCTCGTGGAATGAATTAGTATGTATCATAGAATGTATTCGTTTGAAAGATATGCAAATGAGATGATTCTTTTTTGGCGATTGAATGAGATTTCTTTTTTTTTATAAATGGTATCAAAGAACACAAACTTTTAACAAAACAATGACTGCGGAGGTATATTCTATTCATGAAACTCTCTTTGGAATATTTTCATCTAGTCACGATTTTTATCTATAGACCCAATCCGAATTCTATCCTTATAGAAACTCATTTATTGATTTTAAATTAGGTCTCGTGAACACATCTTTCAAGGATATAAGAAGAATAAGTGTGAAATATCTAACACAATATTCTAACTGTTAATATCAGAGAGAGAAAAAATCAAATTAACAGTTTATTGAATATTAAATCACCTATCTAATCATCTCGCATCTGTCTAAGCTTACCTATATTTCTAGCTTTATTTATTAGCCCGCACATCTGATGCTTCTTTAAAACTTTTTTTTCATACAACCCTTCGATCGATATACATGAAGCATTAATGTACATTATGACACATCAGTTGAAACTTTTATAGCTGTGAACAATGCTTAATTCCTACGTTGAATAATTTGCCTTCAATTGTTTGTTGATTCTCGATCTAACATCAATTAAAGTTCACAAATAGGACATACTCACTTGCCTATCATTTATAGTGTATGAAAACATTATTTAATTTAAAACCAAATTAACCCTTTTTTATTAAAAGAAATGTTTTTAAAAAAGGCCAATTTTTATCGTGCCTTGCTGAAGTAGAAACAGATGACTACAAAAAGATACCCAATTGATAAATAAGATTTTAAAACTTTTCCTTGCTTAAATAAAGGGCTTAAATTCCTTATTTAATTAAATTTTTCTCACAATTTATACAAATGATACAGAGTTCGTACGTTCTCACTAACTACGGACCAATTTATTCTAATCTTACAAGCATCCTCCGATATCTAAAATTACCATTTCAAAATTTCAGATCCAACATTCAATAGAAAAAGTAGTCCAGCAAACCCAATTAAAGTCTCCTCCACAACACACGACTTATTAAAAAGTTTCATCTCCCTCTTACCCCCATTAGCCATTAGAGTCAAGTCTTGACCTTGTACAATGTCACATACGTATATAAAAAAGCAGCATTAGAGAATAAAGGAAGAATAATCAAAGCAATCGGCGGCGCAACACAAGCCGCAACTACTACACCCGACTGCGGGAGAAAAAAAGCCCAAGAATGTCCGCAGTTAAGCGGGGGTCCAACACATACCGCGCGTGCACGAGTACACGTCATAACATCTGTGGGACACACTGCACACACACAGAGAGAGAGAGAGAGAGAGAGAGAGAGAGAGAGAGAGAGAGAGAGAGAAACAGGCAGACAGACTGCACACAGATCGCGCCGCGATGCGTACGAGATTGTCCGCGCCGCCGCGCGAAATTCCATTGGCCTCGCGCGATTTATCCGGCTTCTCGAAATCCATTCCCCTCATCAACGGGGCGGCTCTCTCTCTCTCTCTCCCGTGTCGTATAGCGCGCGTACCTATACATAAAGAGCCTCTCTCGGAGCGAGTTATGGATGTGCGCGCATTGCTCTGCAGCTACAGGGGAACAATGAGGCTCCTATATACCTCTGTACCTGCGACTACCTATAACGCATCGCGACCTCTTCCTTCTGCTGCAGCTATGCACTGCGGACACTATTCATCTCTTGCCTCTGCTTCTACATCCTTCCTTCTCTTCTTCTATTTCTTTTTCTTGGTGTTCTGCTGCTTTCTTCTTGTTCTGCGGCTTCGGCGACTTTTCTTTGACGCGCGTCCTCCCCGCGGGCCTGGGAAATTCCGCTGGAAAAACAATAATTCTAGAGGCGCGTTAGCTATTGGGAGTAAGCTAAGTTTGAAACACACACAGAGAGAGAGAGAGAGAGAGAGAGAGACGAGCGGCAGCGCAAGAACTGACGGAATAATCTTGTAAAGCGGAGCTAAAGGGCCGCGACGCGTTCGTTTGGCGCTCTCCTCCGTGGATTTTTACGCGAGAGTCGAGTGCAGGTGATTCTTTTTTCTTTTGCGCACAAATGTATAGAACGATTAGGAGCACGGAAAGCCGGATTGTATACTCTGGCATTCTATTTGCTTGGACCGCGAATTTCGAATTCTGGGAAAACGGCGGGTACAACTGCTAAGGTGCGACTACTTTTCCTCGCTAGCTGCAGTTAATTAGAAGAGTCTACATACCGTCAAGACACTTTAGTAGTTTTAGATCGAGTAAGTCACATGCATTATCAACCTATATATATTATTATTGTGAAAGAATATCCTTATAAAGTACTGTTGTAAATGTTTTTGTAAGTGATCACGAAATAAAAGGTTCGTTATATAGCTCTTTTATTTAGCTTTCTCAATCAAAAGTGTACTTATTCGTGTGCATGCATGCACTTCCTCGGAAACCGTTAGAAGAATACGTCTAGGATTACACGATATAAGCTTATACCGGTGGTAAATATCAAAGGTGCTAAAAGACTCTAGAACCAATAATGTTTACACCACCTAATTCAGTAACTCCATACCGAAGAGCGCATTCCCATGCAACTTATACATATACCATATAAGAACCCACTGAGAAAATCTGCGATCTCTCCGATCCGAGCGAAAAAAAAATACAAATCCATCATAATTCGCAACAGTACTTCTACCGCGCTAAATCCCGGATCGAAGTGGAATAATCGTCCATCCAATTCATACGCGCCGTAAATCGGTATGGTCAATTGAATTTTGCGACTGCGGGAATTATTCTCTCTCTCTCTCTCTCTCTCTCACTCTGTCTCTTTGACTCTCTTTCTCTTAGTGCGCGGCTGCATTTTTCTTCTTTGCCGGCTCTCTCGCGCGCGTTGTCTTATAAAGCCTCTCCTCGTCTCATTGCTGGTTAGCGGTCTCCTCTCTGCGCTGAGCCAGAGAGAGAGAGAGAGAGAGAGAGAGGTAAAAGCGCAGCGGTCAACGTATATAGTGCCGAACGCGTCTCTCTTGGTCAGCGCGCACTCGAGTGCAGTGTCTCGAGTCCCGGGAAACGAGAGACTGCTGCGCCGTTCATGTATACATACACGTGTGTGTGTGTGTGTGACCCACCTACGACTCTATTCGAACTGTATTGCGTTATAGGCTGCATGTGTGTGCAGTCGCTTTTGTTTGGCTCGGCGCAGCGGTCTTTTGTGTCCTTTGATTTCGTTCATTAATAATGATTTTCAAGGTACCCGCACGAGCTTATACTGTACGAGTTATATTGTTTGCCGCTGCGGGGAAGGTCAGAAAAACGAGGCGGACTGTGGGATTCCTTTGGATTTTTGTAATTGCCCTGGAGCGTCCGTGGAGGCCGCCGCGAGGGTTGAGAAGCAGACCGAATGCGGCCGCGCGAGTAACTCTATACCACCTTGTAGGGGGGGGCGTCGGCCAACTTATTATGTGTATAGGTATTACGCGCCGAGGCGTGAAATCGTATTCGTGTACTAATTTTTCTGCTGTCAAAACAGCCAGCGGTAAAATACACTATTTCTCGTGTAAGTGTGCGCCTGTGTGGCTCTATACTTGTTTTGTATCGAATTAAATTTTTTCTGTTTTGCTCAAATCTAGATTCTTTTGTACAAGATAGACATTTTCGTAATACTGGAACAGCACTGCACTGTAACGGGAATCTCCTTTATTTACAAATTTCATAAAGAGGCCGTAATAAAGTAAAAACAGTCTGAACACTTTAGTAAAATAATGATAAAATAGATGCGCCGTGAAGTCGAGAAAAAAAGAGGGTATAGTACTTATTCCGGCTAAGGTAGCGATTTATTAAATTTAAAGGAATTTTAAAAATTCACTGTACATCCTTAAAGGTTACTATTATTGACTGTTAAAATTGAAATGGTACTTAATTAAAGTGCTGCGCTTCAGATAAAGAATATAATGCTTCGGATACTCGAGGCTTTTATGAGAAACCTCCCTTACCTGTCAAAATAAACCACATACATTATTTTGATTTATAGTGATTGACGCTTTATTCCATAGGTATTAGCTGTTTCCTGGGAATCGGAGAACTAGTTTCCCGAGAACTATTCCTAAACTAATAAGAATCAGATAAACTCGTTTCATGAGCAATGACTCAACGATTGCTTACTATTTTGAACTCCATAATGTGCCGAACGTTGCGTAGTTAATTTAACAACCAAAATCCGTTTAATATAAATTTTAAATTTATGGGTAATTAGCACTCATTTGTAATGTGTATTTTTCATTGGTTTTATAAGCAGTATAAAAAGTACTTATCTTATGCATAAAAGGAGACAATAATATACAGAAGGTTAATGACAATATACTTAAAAGCAAAAGGTCATATAGCCGCTCGCGCACAACTCTTGTAAAATATAAAACGTGTAATTTCTCGTAGAGGACAAAAAAAAGTAGATCTAGTCAAACATTAAGATCTCGCAACCTTTAATCGCAAGTCACTGTAGAATTATCCATTCAGTTCTGCCAAGATGAGTACAGTTAGTCGGCAGATGTGAAAATTTGCTTTAATACACTGCCCCGACTTGACCTGCATTTGCTTTATCTATGAATATATTCTCTATATATAGACATAAAGCTTCCCGAGTACATAATATTATACGCCGTTGATGAAGAGCTGATTATCATACATACAAATGGTATTTGCTATGTCGCATAAAAGACTTTCAAAGCTTTATTGTTTATGAGACGTCGATGTTTCATAGCCGGTTTCAAACCTCGACTGCGAACCTCGGAGGTGTAAAAAGACACAGTTGAGTCATTCTTTGCAGTTCAATTAAGTTTAATAAGAACAAAATGAAATAGTATCGTTCGGTTAAGTGCTTCGGTAAAGTAACGATTTCCGAAAGAATCGCTCGATTTTGCCTTTTTCATTTGCACTTACGCCGATGTTTACGTTCAAATTTTAAGGCAATAGAAAAGAGCTTCCTAACGTTTTCACCGTTAAGTGAAATACACGGGCCCTGTCCTTTACTGAAACTTTCCTTATAAAGTCCAATTGAAGCTCATGATTTTGGAAGCTAAGCCCGGCAACTCGGGGGGTACAAATTGAATTTTCGGAAAAGTGGATTAGGGATATTTTAATGGACAGCTTTGAATGGAGTTTTAATCAGGTTTCTTTCTCATCAGTAAATAGTTTCGCAGCCGCTTTGTAATTTTCAGATGCACAAGTATGCTTTATAATTGGGCGATGCGTAATCGGATTTATCAATTACTTTTTAAGTTAAGCGTTAATAAAATGATTAACAATTCATTGTAACTTAGCTCCCTCGAACTTAATTATTTCTTCCATTATATGTGTATGTAATATATAATTTACAGATAAACTAAGGGACAATCACATACTTTTAAAAACTTACATTTTTAAAAATAATAATAAATAACATAAGATATTATATGCAAGAAATTGGAAGATATTATTTTTAACTTTCAGTAATTAAAAATTCAAATATAATCTTTAAATTTTATATCAATCTCCTAACAAATACTTATTCTCCAGCTCTCAGAGGAAGCAATTGTATTATAACACTTCAAATCTTTGCTGCCCAGTTATAAATAGTTGTAAAAAATGTTCATGCGTACATACAACATGTGATATCAAATAATTATGTAAGTACCCGACTATTTCCATTTCCTCAAAAAAACTATAGCATTTTATCCAGATAAAAACGCACACTCGCTCCGCGCACAACGAAACCTGAAGGTGCGAGAAAACAAAAAAAAAGATCCACGTATCGAAGCGCATACACACGCGCAGACGCGCACACACTCAGGTCTCGGCGCTTAATTGCCGCAGCGACGCCGGAAACATCGTTTCATTGCGTGTCGCGCACATGCTCGCGCATATATATACAACACGCGTAAACGCGCACTCGCTGGTTGGCGCGAGCTCGCTCACGCCGAAGGAGCCGATCACACACGCGCGCCTCAACCCATAAGAATGTTAATAATCCTTTCTTGTTTTTCGCGGTAGTAAGTAAGTATACGGATTGGCGGCGGCGTCTCTCGCGCCTCGGCCTTCTTCCGCACTTGAATTTGTATCCGCGCGGCGAAACGCACCATATGTCTGCCTCTCTCTCTCTCTCTCTCTCTCTCTCTCTCTCTCTCTCGGCAAACAGACTCTCTGACCGCTTAACGGTTTTTTCTCTCCGCGGTGCTCGTGTTCTCTCTCTCTCTCTCTCTCTCTCTCTCTCCTAGCAAGTGCCGAGCACTCGCTATACGCGCACTCACATGTGCCGCGCGGATCGACTCATGAAATATTTAGTGTGCACGCGCCCGCGGAGACATCGCGATGACGGGGGAGCCGCTGCCGGACGGTTGGCGACTAATCTGTGGCAAAACTGCGAGGCACTCGAGCCGCGCAGCGAAATTTGGCAACGATCGACCGCCGTTTATATTTTACGGACACGGAGACGAGACACACGCGGCGGCCGATGCGATGCGCGCGACGTCTCTCATGCTAATGAGGGGCGCGCGAAAGCCACGGGTCTCGAATGTATGCGTGAATGATGCGCGAGAGCCACAGTTCATTTGAACTGACCGCGCGAGGTTAATGTATTCGAGGAAATATTGGATAGTATTGTGGATATGTGCGAAATTTTTGGGAATTTCTTCTTCTTTTTTTTCGCCTTTTTCGAAACTGATGATGAATGTTGTATAAACGCGCGGTGGTTGACCCGAGACACGCGGGAAGTTTATTTTATTAGCTTAGGCTGTATGTTTGTCGAGACTTGAACTTCGGGACGTTTCTGTTTAACTGGGGATAGTAGATAATGGTCGAGTCCGGCTAGACGCATCGTTAAAGTATATTGATGTAGGCATAGAAGCCATTAGGTTTAAGTGTATAATCTTCGCAATCGTCTTTTTTCAAGTTCCAGAATAGTGCGAAACGTAATACTCGTTCGTTGTATTTTGAATTCATAGTGTGGCTAAACGAATTCCGTTAACGTTTTTAAATTTAAATACAAGTTATATACCTTTATGCATATACTAGTATAGAGCGGAGTGGCATAAGCTCAGACGCATTAAGAATACGTAATGGCTTGGCGTGTAAATTCGCAACTTTAACCGCATTTTTTTCGTCGGTCTCTCCATAGCAGAAGAAAATTGAAATTTTAATAATTGCGCATTATCGCGCGATCTCTCTAGTTAAATAAGTGGGAAAAACTTCATCTATTCAAGTGGACGCTCCTGTAGCTTTTAGTATTATCGCATCAGCTAGACTGCTCGTTATTTGCAGTGAAGGTATTGATTTATTTATAACTTTGATGCCTGTGCAACGGTGATTGACTCAATTGCCGATCAAAACTTTTCTTCGAGCTGCTTACAAGTTAAATGAAAAAAAAGTATGCCGCATCGAGCAGAAAATTAACCGATGTCCGAGTTTAATCTAAAAATTGTTTAAGGACATAAAAATGTCAATTCACTTTAACGTGTTTCAAAACACTTTATTTTTAGTGAAACAACTTTCACAGAAATATTAATTATAATAATAATAACAATGTAAAAAAACAAATTTTCTCTCATACTATGCTACTTAATACATGAAAGTTTAATAACGTAGTATTTCATAAATACTGCGTGCAATAATTAACTATATGCACTTAATAACTTATATTCAAAAACTATTAATTCAACAATTTTCCATTCTCAAATAAATTTGCTCGCCTTCTAAGACGCAGTAAATCAATATTTTGTCATATAAAAAGTCTCGCTTACTATTATATGTATTGCTCTCGAGTCATTGCTCCATTCCCTTCTATCTTTTGGCCTTGTATGTGTTACATCACGAACAGGTATCATAAAAAAAATCTTGAGATTCTATTTCAGGATACGTATTCGTCTAGTATGATAACTAACTGTTAGGCATTTTTAAAAATACTCAAATTTATGGAAATAAGGTAAACGTTCCGTTCAAATGTTATAAAATAGCTTACCGGAATTCCGATACGGCGACATCGATCTCTCCATTTTCTAAAATGCACATCGCCAATGAGCCCAATGTAAATTCTTTAGAGTCATTTTATACAACTCCTATATAATGGCTATATCAATTTGTGTATAAGAGCTAACAAAAATTGCTCATACAAAGTGTTTTGCACGAAGCTTATAGTCAGTAGGAAACCTGGGCATCTTACGTAATAGGAAAATTTTGTCCAAGCGACGAACAGAGCAGAAAATTATTAGCAAATGACAATTTGCACGATGGTGCCATAAAAAGTCTAGTCGTGCAAAAATAAATTGTTAAAAAAACACGTTAAAGGTGCTCATCGGCAATAATTTTTAAGCTCGTTGGATTGACCTCTCTCGTCTTCCCCATCTACCCCATTTACCACCAGCAGCAGGAGCAGCAGCAGCCGCTAATAAACGCGTAAAACTGCTAATCCTGCAAACGGCCTCCGTCCGGGGGGATTATCGCGCCAGGGCAGCTCGTCGAAAGAAATCGCTGCGTCTCTGCGTCGAGAGAGACAGAGACAGAGACAGAGACAGAGACAGAGAGAGAGAGAGACGTTGGATATCCACAGGAACGGAGAAACGCGATCTGCCGCTTAGCTGGACTCGGGCCAGAATTGCGCCTGGCCATTCCCGTGGACTTTATAAAGCCTGCTCACACCGATACGCGTGGGTATATACTCACGTAGGTGCACGCAAGTAAGCGGAATTCAGGAGTACAGAAATATTGACTTAGTTTCGTTGAACTTCGATTGAAGGAAGGAAAATAGAGAAAGAGAGTGAATATTTGTATAACTACAACGGTTTTTCCTTATTCCTTTTTTTATGGAATGGAGTTTGTTGTTTCCTTTGGTATGGGTATAATCTTCACTTTTCAGATGGGATTATTATTCGGAGCTGGGATTGCTTATACCAACAAGAATAGTTCAAAATACGGAACTTCTTTTTTTTTATTAATATGAATTGCTCTGTGGATAAAATTGAATTTATTTTAACGCAAAAAATTGTTTACTAGCATTTGGATGCAATATTAAAATCGAGCGTATACTTTAATATCGAAGCAAACATTAATTACACGTCGAATATTTGAAATTCAAGATCTTGCAAAAATGTATATATTTTAACAATACACAGAATCCAATTGTTTCATAAAATTCCGAATACTCTTTGACGTGTGCAGTAACACTGATAGATTTCAATTTTTTTGCCAATCCGTACTAAATTGATAAAAAGTTCACAGAAAAAAGGGACAAGGGTTATTGGGTTATTGAGCTCTCTGCAGTGGATAATCGATTTTATAAACCGCGAATAACTAAAGACTAGAGAATAAAAAGACGCTTATAGAGGAAAAGTATGGCAATTTTATAATATACTCGCGCGGCCTGCTGTCGATAGTCGGTCAACAATAAAAGGCCTCTTCCCCATACATAATTTTACCGCGAGGCATTAATTAGAATCTAATGAACCAATTATATTAGATTCCGCCGCTCCGATTACTCACGTGCATGAGCAAGTGCTCTTAGCCTACATAGCGCGCTTAGAAAAGTTTCTTGGCTAAGCCCGCTATTTCATTTTTCTTGGTTGCATAATTTCCCCCGCTGCCACTCCGACCTATAAAGCTTGATAATAGATTAGATTCTTGAGTGTTTTCACCTCCTTTGTTGCTTGAATCGCTATACTTACTATATAGGATGAAACGATGAAAAAAAAAAGTGTCAATAGTACTGCTGCTACGCACTTGTTTATTAGCGTTAGGTTGAGAATATAATTGATCGTTCAATTTCCTCGTGAGAAATTATGGTGCGCATCGCGTACGATGGGCAATAGACATGTGCGTAAAGCAGGTACTGTTAGCTTGTTATAAAAGGCCATCGTGAGTTTATGCGAAATGCGAAAAACATTACTAGTGGCTTTTTTACGACCAGCATCAAATTCTCCTAGACAGAGTAGATAGATGAAAATAACAGTTTAGTTGAACTTGGTCGAATAAATAATAAGGATGTGCAGCGGCGTGTAGCGCGAAGCTGCGAAGAAAGCATATATTCCTTCGACGCTTCGAGTTAATTAAATAACATGTGCGTGATCGGCGTATCAATCTATATATTTTATCTGTCTTAAGCCACCACGGACTTATTCTACTCCTACTTGGCGTATGTACATTATTTTAATCAACGGTTAGCTTGTTACTATACCTATACTGTTATATTATCTAGTTCTAACTTTTCTTTTTCCAAGGTTTCGTGCAAATATTTCATACCATTCTCTGTACTTTTTTATTCAAAAGCTCGATTAAATCAAAGTTTGTATGAAAGTAATAGCGAGTGCTGAATTTTATTCGATAAGAACTTTGATAGGTTTCCAAAATAGTAACCAATAGACAGAATAGAACATAACGAAGAAACCTATTATGAGTTATAATGTTACGAAAATACAAGATTTTAAGGAATAAATCTCTGTTAAAGTAAAGCTTAAGTTGCACGTGAAACTCTTCTGTCAATGCTCACAGAAAAAAGTTAAATATTCTTGAACAATAAAACTTTCTCGGACGCTGAAAATTTCTCTGGGATTCCAGCGAGAATCAAAACCAACACCTTATTACGAAATTTCCTCGCCGACTCTCCTTTGAAACTGAAACAAAAATTGGCTACTGCGCGAGCACAAACTCATGTCCGAACAAGCGTAAAGCCAATTTCAATCTTTTTTCTGTCTGTAACCTATTTATCGACCTGTAATCCCATAGAAACGCTCTGACAGAGAGAGAAAGATATCACTTTCACGTATATAAACAACAACAATTTTAGGTAGAAGCCGATATTTATAAGTGACCGGCTCGAGATGCCAGCGCGTTAATCGCATTTTACCCGGGAGCTGCACTTTTCTCTTGTCGTCCTAAATACGGCACACGCAAAGCGCCGCAAAAGTAGTTCCGTCGAGTAGTCGGAGGAGAAGGAGGTGGAGGAGGAGGAGGA
>UELU01073905.1:6541-18289 GCA_900490025.1 Megastigmus dorsalis | reverse complement strand
CGTAAATACGGAAGGTATAGACTAAAACTTATATCCGCTTTTCGACCTCAACGACGTAAAATTAGTTTAAATATGTATATATAAGTTTGCCAATTTATATAATTTAATGCATTATACAATTACGCCTTATTGGTATACAGCGAAATTCAATTAAGCCAATAAATAAATAATAATAAAAGAAAACTGACCGGTGTCAAGCGCGAACCCCGCTTCAAGCGAGGCCCGCTCGTGTGTATAACACGTATAGTACGTGCGCTGATCGTCATTTGTTGTGATTCGGTAAGGGGGCGTGGCCTATATACGAATTTGCTCGGGACCCATACCGTGATGGTATGGATTCCGAGCAAACACGGTACACCGGCGTCCAGTGCTATACTCGTACCATAGATAGTACTAGATTGATAGAGGATAGTACTGTCAGAGGACGCAGTTGTTACGTTTATAGTACTACGTACTGCCATGCGAGATCTGTAAAATTTTATACGGTGTTGGCACGCCTTGCGCACTAGCATAGTACAAGAAATTCATATGCTACGATAGCAACAACTGGCCGTGCGATAATAGCACGATTTTTCTCTCCGTGTGTATGTCCCTCCTCAGCTCGGCTACGATGGACAAGCAGGCAGTCGCATTCCCGAAAAACTTTTTTTTCAAATACTAGTAATTATAATGATTCAATCTTTTAAGTTTATGTCTCAAAAATTTATATTTTTGGTTTTCTTAGACTTTCCCTACTGTATAAGTTTCTCTTGTGCTGATTGTTGTTAAATTTAGATAAAAATTTTATTCTTCAATGAGAAACATAGAAGTTTTCGGTAAGGCATACGCGGTGTCGATTGAATGGAGAAGTATAATTTTGATTTTTGCATAAAGTGAATAAACATAAATTCTAACAATATAAACGTATGGATAAAATTAAACTGGATAATTGCGCATTCTGTAATAGGTTTATAAATTCATACACATGATTGAAGATAAAGAAATCCAAAAAAACAAAAAAAAATAAATTGTGTATTACAAAAATAGATTTATTAATGAATACAAATCATTCTAGAATTGCTTTGAGCATATTTCCTTTTAAGAAATGATTCCGGTTTAAGAGATAATTACAATAGACTTTGTCTCTAAGGGTAAATTACAATAGACCTTAGCTCTAAGTGATAATTAATTAAAACAGAGAGGACAAAACAAATTTTTCAGACCAATAATAATTCTAGAAATAGAGGTTGACAAGCAGGAGGGTACCCGTTATTAAGTAAGTGTACTTAGTAAATAGAAGTACTTTCTGTCTGTACGGTTATTGGCCACTTAAGCGAATACGCTACTGAAATATTATTATAAATAACTCACTAAATGCAATTTTATTGTAAAATAGGTATCACTATTTTTGAGAAAGTATTATTTATTTAAATTAAACTAAAGGGAATAATAAAAATTTAGTATAGTCGAGATATTAATGAAAATTTTATTTAAAGTAAAAAAAATACATTAATTGGTTATGTAAATACAGTGATTGGCCTAACCATAATAGTATAGGTATGCATGAAATAAACTAGCGATATTTCTGAATATATTACTTTATTACAATTGTTAATATAAATTTAAAAATAAATAACCTTTTAATAATAGGTTTTCCTTTTCTCTTAACAGCAACATTTTTCCTTTTTTACTTTGCCTTTTCCTTAACTTTTGGCATTTTACATAGAGAAATGTATAAGGATGGTGAAATCTAACTAAAATTATATTTTATATATACATATTGATAAAGAAACAGAATATTTTTTCTATGTTATTATCAAAAGATATTTTTATTTAGAATTTTAAACAAATTTATTACTACATATTTGTAGATAAATCTTTAAAACTTACTTTTACAATCAGCGAGACAATACATGCCAATGACTGTGCACTGTACAAGATTAGCCAGAATACAGTGATTGGCCAACCGGCCAATGACTGTCATTGTACCTATTTCTTGATACTAATGTTGGCCACCCTTCAAAACTGACTCAAAAGTTCAAATATTTTTTTAAATGTCATAATTTTTAATTATTAAAGCTTTTTGTGTTGATGAAACATCACTAATATTTTTTTTTCGTAATGAGTTCATAATAATACCCGAAAACAGTTGCTTAAATTCTTAAGTTATATTGAAAAAATCAAGCCTATCTCATGAAACCGTCTACACAGACGTGAATAACGCTAAAATTTTTTATTTCAAATTTTCTAAATTATGGAAGTTAATAGTGTTTTGAAAACTTGATATTCATTAGAATTCAAGTATGTATGTAGAAGATGAATAACCTATCACTGTTTCTTATTTTATTATAAACAAAAGTATGTGGCCAATCACTATCTCGTGGCCAACAACCGTACAGATTCTCCTAATTGAATATTAAATGATATAAAGAAGGATTCAATAACTTGAAATAATTAAACATGATAAAAAGAATAATACAATGATGTTGCGTTCGTAAATGATACCTATGGCTGAGCACCCGCTTATCAGTTCGTAAACCTTGGTTGCCTTCATTAAAACTATCCAAGTCTTGTTCACTACGGTCATTTCTTCTTAAAGTACAAAAGTTTTCATGTAACATACAAGGCAGGGTTTCACTCCCTTCTTTGGACTCCTCATCGAGATTGAATCGATCAGTCGCTATAGAGAATAAAAATAGTCGTTATTTTTATACTTTTTACAGTATATACATAAAAAAATTATAAAAAATTAACAACTCTTAATCGTCAAATATATGTACGTATAGCCCACAATGGTATGTGGAATTAATGATTGATCAGACAATATTATACCTGACAACGCTGTGACATCCTATATCTACTGGAAGGATTTCATCGGATTAGCTATATACCATTCGATAGTTCACCAAATTCTAAGGAACACGTATATTTCTCGTTTTTTGATTAGTCAAGTAGTTTCTGAGTTATTATTTGTTAAAATTTTGTAAGATGAGCCAATCAGCGGACGGTAGATGCGTCCTTTCGCCGCCGCAGGTCCTGCCGTCCGCTATAGCAGCCCGCTGATTGGCTTATCTTACAAACTTTTCACAATTAATAACTCGACAATTACTTGTCCGATCGAAAAACGAGAAAGATATGTGGTCCTTAGCATTTTGTTATCTATCGAATGGTACGTAGCCAATCAGATGATATCCTTCTACATTGTATAAGTGGGACGGTAGTAGTATGTAGATTAATTGCCATAGTGAGATCTTATTAATTAACCCATTAGCGCCCAAGTGGACACATTGTTCACCAGTTTTTAAAAGCTCTCTAGATGGGGTATTTGGACCTAAAAAATTTTTGAACACATGAAAGGAGGACGCCGACGAATACGTAGAAAATAAATAAACCTAGATAAACGTACAAAAATTTTGTATTCTTTAGAGCTGATCAAAATATTAATATTGGAATAAAATTTAGTCAGGGGAAATGCGCGGAAATATAAAAAAAATTTAAGTCAATTTTGTTAAAATGAGTGAAAAACGCAAGATTTCATCCGATATCTAGTATTAAAAATTAGAAAAAAATAACTTTTTTATATTTTCTACTTAATAGAGAAGACATTTTTTATTCAAATACTTCAGAGTTTAAGGATTCTTTGTGCTGAAGTCGATTTTATACGATTCGTGCCAAATTTGACCATGGTCCGCTATCGGCGTCCTCCTTTATAGATACTTCATCCATTTTTCGAATGGTGACATTCAAAATATAAAAATATAATTTTTTATTACTCAAAAATAATGTTTAAGTGTAAAAAACACCGAAAAAAAATTATTCTTTTTTTATTAGATTTTTTACCAACTTTCCGTTATGCATTCATCTTGAAACAAATTTAGATGGTGGCGGGAATGTCTGAACTTTGAGAAAACGTGTTCGGAAAGTTAATTTTGTTACCTACATGATTCAAAATGGCGTCCAAAGTGAAAATTGCTACTAAATATCTATAGGACGCTTTAACTAATACACTTTCAACTTTTTTAAAAAATGCTAAAAACGGAAAGTGCTTAGAATTCATCAAAGAACACAATAGAATTTTTTCACAATTTTTCTTGAATTTTTTTTATTTTATAAAAAACTCGAGTAAAGATTTTTTCAAAATGTTCTCCAAAAATTCTGAAAAAATTCTATTATGTTCTTTGATGAATTCTAAGCACTTTTTATTAATTGAAATTTTTTCTGAACATTGATAGTTTTTGAGTAAAATAATCTTAAAAAAAATAGATAACAAAAATTATCTTATAATATTACTCAAAAAGTATCAATGTTCAGAAAAAATTTCAATTAATAAAAAGTGCTTAGAATTCATCAAAGAACATAATAGAATTTTTTCAGAATTTTCGGAGGAAATTTTGAAAAAATCTTTACTCGAGTTTTTTATAAAATAAAAAGAATTCAAGAAAAATTCTGAAATAATTCTATTGTGTTCTTTGATGAATTCTAAGCACTTTCCGTTTCTAGCATTTTTTCAAAAAGTTGAAAGTTTATTAGTTAAAGCGTCCTAAAGATATTTATTAGCAATTGTTACTTTGGACGCCATTTTGAATCATGTAGGTAACAAAATAACCTTTCCGAACACGTTTTCTCAAAGTTCAGACATTCCCTCCACCCTCTCAATTGGTTTCAAGATTATTGCATAACAGAAAGTTGGTAAAAAATCTAATAAAAAAAAATAATTTTTTTTTCGGGGTTTTTTATATTTAAACTTCTATTTTAAGAAATAAAAAATTATTTTTTTATATTTTAAATATCACCATTCGAAAGATAGATGAATAATCTATAAATTTCATGTGTTCAAAAATTTTTTAGGCCCAAATTTACCCCATCTAGACAGTACTGAAAAACTGGTGAAAAAAGTGTCCACTTGGGCGTTAATGAGTTAAAGTGCTTTTCGTATCCACTGTGCGGTCTCAAGGTTCATATATTTAACTTTTTAAATAATAATTAATCTATTTGTACAACTATTTGATGCAAATACAATTGATGCACTCAATGTATCCAAATGTATATAAATACATTGGGTGCATAAAAGTACAACGGGTGCATGAAAGTGTATATGGTCAATAGAAGTACTTTTGATGTATAAAAGTGCAACTAGTGCATAAATATGCATTTAGAGTATAGATATACAGTAAATGCAAATAAACTAAATACAGCTTTCGGCAGATATTGATTGGCGGAGATGATACCTCGCCCATGCAGGTGTCACACTGACACCTTATCATCTTCAGAATGTTACGGTTATTTTCGAAAATTCATATAAAACAACTGTTGCTCCTCTCCGTAGACGATGTCTCGCCGATCTAGAAGTGATTTTGACATTCGCCCTCGTCTATAGTTAGCGACGATTATTTTGAAGATTCTTATGGAACAAAAGTCAGAAGATATATCCATTTGATTCAAATATTTTTCTGCAATTAAAATTTTATTAATATCGATATTGTTAATTTATAATTGCAGCATTATTTATACTTTTTCTTTGTAACAATTTCGATTATTTTTTAAAGATATTCTTTAAGTTATTGTGATGTCAGTAATTTATTTTTTATTTGCAATTTCTTTATTTTTTCTTGTATTATTAGAATATTTTCTTTGTCTTTTTAAATGATGCTCCTCAATATAAAATTATAATTATAAAATCATATATAACTGATCAAATTATCTTCTGTCATAAACAAAGGTATATAAGAGCTACATGAGACTAATTTACAATTATAATTATAAACAACAACTTTCAATTCAAACAGCCAAAAGTATCATACCATTGTTTTAAAAAGATTCATAATATATTCATACATAAATAGTATTATTTATTAAAAATAGTCATTGATTTGGCAACGGTTTTTATTTTTTGGTAGTTGATCTACTTTTTCGTATTTATTACTATACACTTTCTAACCATTTTTATCATTCTTTTTTAACTAAATTTTTTATATAGTTTTTTGTAAATTGTGAGACTAGAGCTTTACAGAGAGCTTTTGTCGATAATATGAACTTTATTTGGGGGTTTTGTACAAAGAACCCTGGGTAATGAGTTAAGATTTATTTAATCAAAATATATAAAAAATCATGGTTGACTTTAAATTTTTATAGTGAGGTCAATATACAATGTAGAAAATGTCACGTAAATGAACTTAATTATACAAATATTAAGCTTTTAATTATATTTCAGTGAGAGATATCAGCACCTTTATCCGAAAAGTTATTGTTGACAATATAAAATAAAGTTTAGCGTACTCATCTGCCGAATCGACTCGTAAAAAAAAGTTTTACATATCTATTTCCTACTTTGCAGTTTGAGCTGAAAATTTGTCACTGCACTTAAAATACGGTAAAGAATAGCGCTCTGGCTATAAAATGTGGAAATATTACAAGTTCAATGAACATACTATATAAGTGCAAATGTCGATAAGTACATGCTATAACGGCCGCGGATTTGAGAAGTTAGTCGGCGAATGGTAAATCCCTGTGATATCGGCATGAAGTAGTCGGTAGGATCTGTAGCTGAGTCGTGTACGAGTGCGGTGTTGGCTCAGTGTTAAGGAGCGTGCCTTTGGATCCTGAGGTCGTGGGTTCTAGCCTCGCGTCCGCGTACTTTTACCTCGATTTTCCCTAAATCCTGCCCCGTGACAATGCGTACCGATTTACCTTAATTATGTGTTTTAAAAGCGTAGTCAACTTGTACAATGTATTCTAAATTAACTTTTCTGTCACTCAGTGATTTTAAGGAAACGTCAGAATACTCTGTCAAAAGCCTCATCAGACTCACCCGAGGAAAACCAGCAAAGACTTAAACGAGGGAAAACTGCCCGATCACCGCGCGACACATCAATTTTGATTCACGCAATATTTTTCATTCACAATAAAAGTTCCATTAACTTCAGTTAAATTAATTAAGCTAACCCACTCTGACGACCTCCTCTTCAGAATAATTTGATGGAGAGATGAACGATACAGATTTCGCAGACAAATAGATAGATATCAATTTAATTGCAATCACATTAAAAAAATGAATACAGAAAATCAAATAAATATAAAATAAAAATATTGTACAATGCTTTCTAATAGGTGATATCAGCTTAAATTAATAAAAAAAGAGGTGGCGTTATCGAGTAACATGTACATATATCTGTTATTGCAAATTAAACATTGTAGCTGCATTTTTGAATGAAAATTTGACTGTAAAAAGTATTTTGATTGTAAAAAGTGACCTTTTGCATGTCGTCTAAATTCAATTCTCGAGTTGCATTTCTAACACGTGACTCTTGGTAAACACAACCTGACTCTTGAATAGTATTACAATGACGTAGTGCTTCGCTTGCCCTTTAAAGGGTTCTTTAAAAGTTGAGGAAGCTGTAAAGTGCAGTAATTGCGACACCCTCTATCATTCCTCATGTTTTAAGATGAAGTTAAAGTCGAGCAGCGGGAGCGAGAGCGAGCATATGAGAGAGAGAGAGAGAGATACTGAAGAGCAAGCAAGCGCAAGAACAAACACACGCACGAGAGGAGCCGATACTCCCACCCAAGGATTCTTCCGTCCCTCTACACTACAGCGGCACTACCAGTAGCCTGCACGGAGAATCCTACATCGGCAGCGGCATAAGTGGGGATACGTTGGAGAGTGTACGGCGAGTTGCCGGCGTGCAGGCGTCTGAAATACTTTCGGGTGGTTTTCAGCGGGTTGCCGATATACAGGCACCCGCTATTACTGCCATATACACGGTTCCGTCGCACCTACGACTTGAGCCGCAAATACTTGCGTATCGTCAAGCATCCTGAATTTAATGGAAATGCAGTTTGATTTGCTCTCGGTTCCGAGATTTTCAATTCTCGGATAGAATGCAGACTTGATACAGGACCCCGCACAAATCAGTTGGGAAATGAATCTCCGTCAAATTGACTGAAACTTTAGAAAAATGTTCTTTTTTGTATCATGAACAAAAGTCTCAACAAGCCCAACAAGTTCCTATGATTGGTACTTGAGTTATGGGGCCTACAAGTCTCAGATTTCTACTATTACGTATAGCACGGGATAAGAGTAGGACTACCCCTAAAAATGACCATGTTAATCTTATGTTTTTGGGGTCGCTTATTTCGAATTCAAATAACCCCTAAATACCACCCCTACCAAAACACAAGCAGGATAACCCACCTGACTTGGGAACAGCAATTTTAATCCCTTATATTTCTTGAAGTAATGCAGTCCCACACCATAAATGGATTAATCCACCAATGACCTAACCCTTCTAACCTTTTCACAGCTACTCCCTACGTCACGTAACTCCTAGAAACCATTCTTGTGAAACCACAAGCAGGCTAACCCACCTATAAACCTGGAAACAGCGAGTTCAGTCACTTATTTTTCATGGAATAATTGAATCCTACAAATAGGCCGCGAACAAGCGTGTTAGCGCGCCATCTAGTACAGCACTCGTGCCAGAAGATGTGAAATCATGTCGACATCATTTGGATGACTAAGGTTATATTTTAAAACACTTGATTAACGGGTTACGTTCGATAAACAGACCATACGTAATTAGAGGATCGCAACTCCATCTTTTCTTGCAAGGACTTCGTACTGTGGTACAAAATCTTGCAAGATTTGATGATGAGAATAGTTTTTCTGATGAGGAGTTCCACAGTTTTTTCCCTGTGACTAAACTACAGTTTTAGAATCTGTTTATTATTGTGATAGAGTACCATGTCAAAATGGCTTCAGATATGTCACAAAAAAAGATTTGTTACTATTTCAATGCCAACTACGTCAAGATCTGTCAGATGATTTTCTCACCCGCAAATGTAAATATTCAAGTAGGCAGGTAACAAGTTTGACAATTACATCGGTGAGACAATCACTTATGCAACGTTTTGTGCCTAGTAATATAGGATTTTATGTTATAACAAGAGATCTTTATATTCAAAGGCATGTAACAGAATTCGCCAACTAATTATATAATCCAGATCCAGATATTCCTAGAGTAATAACGGCTATCGACGGTACCTATAGATTTATTCCAAAATCTAGTAGTTTTAAAGCTCTGCGACAATCATACTGCGTTCACAAGTAAAACCAGCTCTAGTAGTGGCTCCAGATGGATACATACTTGTAATTCAAAGGCCGTACTTCTCAGATGCAAGAAATAATGATGCAACTATGTTACGGAATGAATTCGATAGAGATGTTAATAGAATGACTACATGGTTTCAGGAAGATGACATAATTATTGTCGATAGGGGATACCGTGATGCCACAGAACTACTTGCTGTATTAGGCATTACTTGGAAAATGCCAGCACTTCTTCAGGCAGCTGAAAGTCAATTATCTACAGAAGATGCAAATTGGTTACAAATAACAGATGGGTGGTTGAAGCCAGAAATGGGCATATTAAATCCATTTTTAAATTCTTTGCCCAGTTGATACAAATTCAGCATGTACCAAATCTTGGGGACTTTTACCAGATAGCAGGAGCTATTATAAACCGTTATCACCCACTGCTTATTATTAGAGGTGCTGAGAAATGTCCAAAAATGGGTTTTGTTAGCTGCTGACCAATTACTTGACTTTTCTACATTATCAATTCAATATTTAAAAGATCTCACAACTGGTACATACCAAATCAAATTAGCTCCAAGCTACATACAAGATAAGATACAAAGACAACAAGAAGAAGAATTTCAAGTTGAGATTTTGAGATATGAGAACAGGTTGCCACAACCAGGATTGATGAGAACAAGGGTATTTCCAAGATTTCGTAACGCAGCGAAATATCAATTATGGATCTCATATCGATCAATTGACGATGATGAGGAAGATGACAACGAGGAACATACGCCAATTCAGAGTTATTATTGTACATGTAAAGGTGGCTGTAGATTCTTGCGTACATGTAGCCAGTGTCTTATGGATTATGGGGTACGCACTTCCTCAAGAACGTGTTCATTACCCTTCAACTGACTTGATACGATTATTTCAAGAATATAAGCAACTAGACTCGCGGTTCCCAGGCCAGGTGGATTAGCCTGCTTGTGGTTTAGAAGGGTTAGCCCGCTTGTGGTTTCTAGGGGTAGATAGGTAGGGGTTAGCTGAATTGAGAAAATAAGAATTAGACCGCTTGTGGTATGATTTCAAAGAAAATAAACGATTAGACTCGATGTTTACAGGATTAGGTGGATTAGCCTGCTTATTGATTGGTAGGGATGGTTTCTACGGGTTAGGGATATGCAAGGGTTGAGTGACTTAACCTACGTGGGGTGTGGGATTCAATTTTAAGAAAAATAGGACTTATTTCAAGAGAAATATGCGATTAAACTCGCTGTTCCCAAGTCAGGTGAGTTATCATCCTTGTGTTTTGGTAGGGGTGGTATTTAGGGGTTATTTTTTGAAGTTATGAAAACCCCAGACGTGATGGAAGTGAAAGAACTTTGAATTCGAAATCAGAGACCCCAAAAACATAAGATTAACATAGTCATTTTTAGGGGTAGTCCTACTCTTATCCCGTGCTATATATAATAGTAGAAATCTAAGACTTGTAGGTCCCATGACTCAAGAACTAATCATAGGAACTTGTTGGGCCCGTTGAGACTTTTGTTTAGGATGCCAAAAAGAACATTTTTCCAAAGTTTCAGCCAATTTGACGGAGATCCATTTCCCATCAGATTTTTGCGGGGTCCTTTATAAATAAGCCAAATATCGTACCAGTAACGGATGAGATAGTTCATAAACTGATTTCTCAAGTCTCATCTCTTGAAAGAAAATTGGTGTAGTTAATCCAGCTGGAGGGACTGCACAGTGATCGGCTAATGTTGCTCCATGAAAACAAATTATTAAAAGAAAAAATAATTTCGCTTGTTGATAAGATTTCAGAGATGGTCGATGATGTCGCAAGTAATAATAAAATTACAAATAAAAATTAAGTTAAACCTAACGAAAATATAAATAACGAATCGGAGGGGTTCGTTTCGTCGGGCTTCACACATAAATCTGCACCCTCTTGTCGCTCGTAAAACCTCTGGCGTGGGATCTATCGAGAGTGCTGAGCACTGTGAAGTCCTTATAAACGGTGTTTTAGATGAAATAAAATTCAGATATCAATCTTGAAAATCTTGCCTAAGCAGGGCTCAGCATTGTCCTACGCTTGCTAGAGAGGACATCGTTGGAGTTTGCGTCCTGCAGCCTCGGAGTACGAGCGACTAGAGGTCGGAGGAGACCGGCGGTGGCACGGTATTGAGATCGAGAAGACCGCCGTCTTGCGTAGTTAGGCTCGCCAGCAGAAAGCGCGTTTCGGAGATTATTCGCGCTAAACATTCGCTCGCCAATAATTATATTACCACCGAGGATGTTACATCCGCTTCTACTGGCCATGAATCTCTGAGGCGCTTGCCAGACAGGAAAATTTTTATTAATGAAATGCTCACATCGGAATCATATCGTAAATTTCTGGGCCTCAAACAGCTTGCTTTGAGGCTGGGCTGTAGGTATGTCTGGCACAGTGGTGGGAGGTTCTTGGCCAGGAGGAGGAAAGACGAGCGGGCGTATCTTTTCAGTTCCGCTGCGGATCTGCGGGTGATAGCTGATACCTATCGTGGAGGGATTGACTGCCCTGCTGCTCGACTCAATACTGGCAAGACCAAAGGTATAATGTTTGGTTCGAGAAAATATGTTAATGATTTAAAGGAAAAGGGATTGCCATGCGTTGACTTGGGGGGGGGGGGGGGTTTGTGCGTTTTTCC
>UELU01073892.1:0-14010 GCA_900490025.1 Megastigmus dorsalis | reverse complement strand
GAGTAATGTGAAAGATCATTTATATTTTGAAATACATTGCGGTGGGTACGTACAAGTTACATGCAATTGTACCGCTGATTGCGCAAGCTATATACATACTTTTACGCTATCGGAAAAATTGTGCAGAATACTGGGACTCGAAGATAATCAATTAATATCTTGTGAAGATAAGGAAGAAAACTGCATTATTGGCAGCCGACCCGTGAATCTTGTAAATAGTTTACCTTCTGTACTGATGGTCTATAGTAGTATTTGTTTACAGCCAAATTTTAAAAACGATAGTAGAATGTACGTTGATGCCTATCATACGCTGTTTTCGGGTACAGGTATGCATTTCTTGAATTTGGGGAATGGCATCACACGCGAGGATTATGCTCAAGGTTATTGTCTCTTTGCCTTTGATTTGACGCCTGATTTATCGGCCAATGAAAGGCACTCATTGGAATTTAATTAAGAGTGGGAGTGTGAGGATCGACGTGAGACTCGACGAACCCTTGGCTGCGGCTGTATATTGCATGATTTATGCTGAGTATGACAATTTATTGGAGATTGACTCGTCGAGACAGGTTCTTGTCGATTATAGTGGTTGAAATACCGATGATAGGTGGTGCACACGTTGATAAATACGCGGACAAAGCGCCTTGTGCGCCAGTTAAGCCACAGATCTCTAAGGAGACAGTCATCATGGATTTGATAATTGATTTTCAGTGTTTTAAAGACAATAGAGACCGTATGGTCCCCAAAGAGGTTGCTATTTTCGCCTTGCATGGGGACTTTTGTGCGCATTGGGTAGTGGAACCAAAATGTAACTCGAGATTTTTACGCAAAAGATATTGCGAGACAGAATAATTGGCTAACCATTAATCATCACGGATTAGATTGGTACGAAGGAGATATCAGCGTAAAGCAGCTAAACAAGAACTTGGTGAGTATTTTCCAAAGAGCCGGTAAAATATAGGTGCGTGGCAAAGAAAAAGTGGCTTTGCTCAGCAAATTGACGACACGAACCGTCGTTAATCTCGAATTGGAGAAGAACTGCCCGCCTTTTGATAAAATTGGCTGGTGCGAAAAGTATTGTCTTCAGCACGCTATCAAGCCCTACTATTTGAGATATAACTGCGCGCTTAATAATGCTTATCGTCTGAGGAATTGGCTAAATTCAGACGGTTATAAAGGACAGGATACAATAGAGCCTATATTTGAACCACCATGGGCTCTTTGCGATGGATACGATGGAAATTTTTATACACCTGTCTCAGATAAAGCTTCACACTGTGGGAGTGTATCCTGCAGATCGGATCCCTCTCACTTGGACGAGACCAGCTGCTCTTGTATTTAATACAGAAGAACATAGGAGAAGTGGTATGCATTGGGTTGCCATATATGTAACAAAAGATGGTGTTGGTTTCTACTTTGATAGTTTTGGTAACCGACCACACATTTCATACTATCTGAATCGGATACGGAGAAATTGCAAAAAGTTTAAGTGGAATAATGCTCTATTGCAAAGTTATTTTTCTGATGTGTGCGGGCAATATTGTAGAATGTTTTTATATTATATGGCCGCAGGATTGGGTTACACGCGCTTCATGAAGAATTTCTCATCGAATGTCGAAAAAAATGATACGACTGCCAAAAAATTTGTAGATGAACTACGCAATATGTAATTGAACCTAAAACGTGTTGGAACTTGATAATGCCGTATAAGCATCCTACAACGAATCTCTCATTGGATCCCCACCAACAGGACTACTGTTTTTGACATATAAATAGTGGCTTCTTGAGGCATTGTAACTACACAGTCTCCGGCCGCCACCGTCGAACAGTCGTCTAATCAGTACAGAAGAAGAAGAGGAAAATGGCAACTTCTACTCAAGCATACCGTTGTCACCAGCTTCTGCCTATGATGTACGGCTTGAACATCTCTTTTGGAAAGATTATCCTCGTCGGGTTGGAAAATGTTTCTGCTGGGTCGAAAGATTTCCAACCTGTTGTACGCATCAGTGGCTCATCAGACTTTTCTGGATTCCCATTCTCACTCGATGCTTGGGAGGGTTTCAAGCAACAGTTTGAAAATATTAACAAGTATTTTCGGGCGTACAACGAGGAAGAGCTGATGGATCAGCGTATATCGATAATTGGGTACACGATTAGATACATGATAAGCTACTCTGATAAGGCTTTTGAGTTAATACTTGATGGAGAAGAGAAAGCTGATGGCGCAGAACCTGCAAAAAAGCGTTTTCGAAAATCACTTGTATTTAAGCGTTTTAACTTTGAGAGGCTAAAAGCTCTCAGCCCATGTATAGATTATAGAATGAAATATTTGCTAAGCGTATCAAAAGGTATTAATTGCATATTAGATTTACTTGTAAATTATGTTAAAGATAAAATACAGAAGGATGAAAATTCGCAATATACTTATTTTAGTAGCGGCAAGGTAGAGTATGCGCTACGATCTATCGATGATAGTCTTGTAAATAATCTAGAGAACTCCTTAAAGGATCTTAATGTACATATGGCAACCGAAGACATATATATCATCGTGTATGAATTTGCTAACTTATACTTACCGTCTCTCGTTATTTTCTTAAATGAATCTGTAAATAAATAACATTAATGAGAATAAATGTTGTTAAAAATATTTTTCAATCTATTTTTTGACTACTTACCTTGCACTACCCCCGACCTATCCAATCTTCCGTCACACTAACTTAATCTTTATATATTTGGAATTATTTATTTATCTTGAATTCATGCATTAATAGTAACTGCTTTTCTATATAAAAGTCAATATACTTACACTAATAGTAGTAATAATGATAATAATAACGATAGTAGTTGCCATGCTGATTTTTGCAAACTTGAAAAATATGCAGTTGCAGTTGGTGGGGGTGTGTGATAGTGGTGGGGGCTAGCTGAATTTTGCACACTTTTAAAATATGCAGTTGTAGTGGGGGAGAAGGCGGTGGTGTGGCCTAGCTACACCCCATCGTCGACTTTAGTCTCTGTGCAGCCGTCGTTGAGAGAAAATGACGAATTTGGTTGCTAAATCTTTATCTTTTCGCGTGCATGTGTGTGCGTGCGTGATTGCGTGCGTTCGTGCATGCGTGGTTGCGTGCTTGCTGGCGTGCGTGTGCGTGCGTGCGTGGTTGCGTGCGTGCGTAATTGCGTGCGTGCGTTTGTGATTGCGTGCGTGCGTTCGTGTGCGTATGCGTGCCTTCGTGTGCGTGTGCGTTTGTGGCCCTATGGCTTGTGCGAGTGCGAGTGCATGTGTGGCACTATAGCTCGTGGGCGTGCGATTGCATGTGTGGCGCTATAGCTCGTGGGCGTGCGAGTGCGTGTGTGGCACTATGGTGCGTCAAAACATACCTGTCCTTGTCCGAGGTTAATGACCCCTGCTTCAAGGTCAAGTTTGTGTGTGGCACTATGGCCCGTCAAAACAAAGCTATCCTCGTCAGAGGTTAATGACCCCTGTCTCAAGGTCAAGTTTTTTTGACAGGCCATAGTGCCACTATAACTACTCCCACTTAGCGGAAACCAATTTCCCGGGCTTTATAAAGGACGTGGAGTTTGCGGGAGACAGTCAAACAAACCAGGTGCTAGAGGCCTACGGTGGCTCAGTCGGTAGAACGATGGTCTCGTAGTCCGGCGGTCCCGGGTTCGAGTCCAAGTCTCGGCCGATTGACACAAGCACATCTGTAAAAATATTACATGTGCTTTGTTTACAAACATACCGTAGACCTCCGTCGCTGATTAGCACCGAGGGGGAGCATGAATAAAGCGTCACTAAAATAAAAAAAATAGTAAAAGAACAGGTGCTAACCGGTGGCGTTGATCCAGTCTGCCTCGCAGACTACTGGAGACTCGCACGCGAGATTATAAAGGGATAATTGGATATGCAGACGGCAATTGCCTAGGAATCGGGGTTTAACTGAGCCCACCCAGACGCGCTAATAATAATAATAATAATAAATATTTGTAATAAATTTATTGGTATTTTTTTTTATTTAATAAGTAGTTAAAATAAAATTCAATTTTGAATTTTTTAATTTTAAATTTAATTTCAATTTTTTAATTTTAATTTGTAATAAAACAATTTTCCGCTAAAATGGCAGCTAAGTCATGTGCTAAGTGCGAAAAATTAACTAGGCCTAATGCAATAACGAGTAGATGTGTTAAATGTTTAAAGGTATTTCACAATATCTGTAATAAAATGCATTTAATAGAGAGAGCTAAATTGAAAGCTGAATATATATGTGAAAATTGTAATGATAAATCTATTCTCGCTCGAAAACAGTCAAATAACGGATTAGAGAAGTTAAAAAATAATTCAAACATTAATCTGACTGCTGATGTGTCGTCACTGTAAGACTCCGGGAAAGCATTATATGCTTTTACCCCAGTTCATTTTAATAAAGCAGAGTGTACGACACAGAGCATCGCCTAATAATACATGTGGAGGTAGTATAATTTTCAGTGCGCCCCCTGCAGCTTGTCATCGACCATGTGGGACTTGTTCAATACGCAATTTGAATTACTGTCAAGAACAATTACGATCTTGGGACTTATGTGGTGAGAAGGCTTATATATTGTTAACGTTTCCTAAATTGCGGTACCAGTAACAGGAGAATTGATGAATAAGCTGGTTAATCGTATCTCCTCACTTGAGAATGTCATTAATTTGCAGTCATCCCAGCTGGAAGGCCTGCAGAATGATCGAACATTTTTGTTGCGAGAAAACATATTATTAAAAGATCAGATTAACAATTTATTGATTAAGGTAACCGGCATGATCGATGACAATATGAAACGGTATTTAAATGGCGAATCTGGCAATGGTCATTGCATTTATCTTATTGAGAGTCGTAATGTTAACTGTGATAATGTCATTGGTAATGAGGCTCAGATGTGTGTTGCTCTTAGTGGCTCAAATAAATCTGCTGCTGCTCGCCGCCAGTGTGCTGGTGGCTTTCGAGGACGGGAGCGGATACGTATGTACGGTACGTATACGTATACTTACTGGCATAGTGGTGGAAGGTTTCTAGTCAGGAAGAGTGGAGCGATTGCCGCTGAGTGACTAGGCGGACCTGCCGCTGTTGGGGTGAAGGGAGTGAGATTGCGAGCGCTGAGTGAATTCACATTGGTCAAGTTCGTCAATTTCTTGCGGAGTATCCATCCTATCAGCTTTTAGGAGTTGCTGAGACCTTGCTTGGCCCAGCTGTCGATGACGGTCTCGTAATGTAAATGATGGTGGTGTTGCCCTGTATATGCGGAATGATTTTAAAGTTATAATTCTTGCTAAATCAAAAAGTACTAGTTCAGTTAGGCCATGTATTCCTGAATACATTTTGTGCTTCGTACAACAGGGTGGCTCCCTTCCATTTTTTGTAAGTGTTACCTACAGGCCACCTAAAATTGCTCTCCAAAATAATCCTGACTTTTTGATTGCCCTTCGTGGTCTTTGTGGGGACTATAGTCAAAAAATCATTATGGATGATTTTAATGCAGATATTTTGTCGATATCTGATGATGCGGGATTCATTCAGCGTCTTGCTAATGAACACTCGCTCAAATTTATTCAGCACGGTTCGACGCATCACGCTTCCACTTCTCACACCTAGATTGATATTATGATGGTGGATGTCGATACGTTACTCGACTACGGAAACAATATGACGACTTTTCATACCAAGCACAATATTATCGATGTTACCATAGATTTGCACTCTTCTTCTCCTTCCTATGATGCTTTAAGTTACAGGGATTATCATAAAATAAACTCAGTAGAGTTGAATGAATTGCTGCAAGGCTGTGATTCGTCTTCATTTACTACTGAAGACCACGACTGTGACCTGAGTGAGCTGCTGAATACCTTGGTTCCAATCTCAATAAAGCAATTGATGAATTGGCACCTTTAAAAACAGTAGTCCCGAGAAAGTGAAGAGATCCATGGATTGGTTCTGAGCTTCAGCAGCTCATAAACAAACATAACCCAATGCATAGACGGTATAAGTGGACCTGTAATGCTACACTTCTTCGTGAGTTCCTATGTTTTCGCCGTGTGGTCGAGGAGCGCTCTTCTGCTCATTCATGATCAGTTAATGAACGCACTAGATAATAAGAAGGATATGTGGAAGGAGATGCGTAACCTTGGTTTATTGCTAAAGAGAAAGAAGGTGTTACATGGTTTTGCTACGGATGAGCTCAACACTAACTTTACGGCGATTTCGGTTGCGCCCGATAATAATATTGATGATGCTATGAGCGTAATTTTTGGCTCCTTCTGAGGATGATTTTTCATTCAAGCCTATCAATTTCAACGATTTAGTGTTAGCAATCTCGAATTTCTCCTCCAGAGCCAGGGGCGCGGATGACATCCCGCAAAGAGTAGTCGTGAAGGCTCTTCCAATGATAGATAATCATCTTGTGCGTATTTTCAACTCCTCCTTCGCTGACGGAGTCCTTCCCAGTGCCTGAAAGAGAACACAGCTTGTTGCTCTGTAAAAAACTACTGCACCATCTTCTACTTCGGATTTTCATCCAAAGCTCTGCTGTGCCTTTTCTCTAAGGTACTAGAGAAGATTGCACACTCCCAAGTAACTGAATATTTATCAGCTAATAGCATTCTCGATCCGCTGCAAGCAGGGTTCCGACATCATGGTACACAGACTGCCCTACTTAAATTGACTGATGACATTCGCATGGGTATTGATAAAAGGATGATAACCTTGCAGATGCTGTTCCACTTCAGCAAGGCATTTGACATCATTTCTCTAACTAGACTTCTAAGAAAACTATGTGATCTGGGCTTTTCAAGGGCTGCACTGCTGTGGATTAAGTCATATCTGCAGGATCGCACACATTGTATTATTTCAAAAGTTGGTAATTTTTCTGAATACCTCGAAACAAATTTGGGTGTTCCACATGGTTCAGTCCTTGGACCCTTGCTTGTCAGTCTGTATATCAATGACCTGCGAGAGACTTTTGACATTAAGATCATCAAACACATACTTTATGCTGAAGAACTTCAGGTTTATCTGTAGGTTCCTTTGGATAGACTTCAGGAGGGCGTCGACTACTTATCTGATGTAGCACAATCCATTTCCCGGATCAATGCTGGTAAAACACAAGTGATAATGTTTGGCTCAAATAAATATGTTAACAAGTTAAGTAAAGTGGGTTTTTATTGTGTTGAGCTGGGAGGAGGGGCTCGTGTGTCCTTCAACAACACGCGTGTGAGCCTGGGCGTTGTGTTGGATAGTAAATTAACGTGGAAACAGCATATTAATAAAGTAACTAAAAAAGTTAATAGAACTCTGTATAGTTTGCGGTTTATCAGACATTGTACCACTGAAAACTTTCTTAAAAGATTGGTCGAGGCATTAGTTCTACCCCATTTCGACTATTGCTCTGTTGTGTGTCTTGATACATCTAATAAACAGAAAACTACAATACAGAGACTGCACAATACGGGTGTTAGATTTATCTATGGTGTTAGGAGGGATGAGCACATCAGCCCGTATAGGAAGCAACTGGGCTGGTTACGTGTTGCAAAAGATCTCTCGATACTGAAGGTGCGTACTAAAACTGGTATAAGATATTTCCAAGTGCAAGGTGCGCACTTTTGGAACTCTCTCCCTGATGGTCTGCGCTACTGTCCATCTTTGCGCAGATTCAAGACACCGTGATACACACTGGAAAACATACTACTTGTTCGTAAAGTAATGACTTTTTACCGATTTATGTACCTATTAACTGTATTGTATTTATTTTATAAGTATGACGTGATAGATACCAAATATTGATTTATATATACACTTATAAAGCATTACTGTAACGACTGCGATACCTATATCATACCAAATATTTTGATAATCAAATGTATAAATCATTTTGCTATTTTATATGAATATTTTGTATTTCTTACTTTTTAGTAAAATGAAGAGTTATCTATCTCTCTCTCTCTCTTTCTCTCTCTCTCTCTCTCTCTCTCTCGGTTATTTATCGGCCTCCAAAAATAGCTTTTAATAGCGATCCTGACTTCCTCAGTTTTCTGAGAAACCTCTGCCGTAATTACAGCCACAAGTTGATTATGGGTGATCTGAATGCAGATCTATTATCGACGATTGATGATTCTGACTTCGTTCAGCGATTAGCTGACAAACTTTCAGTTAAGATCATCCAGCATGGCTTGACGCATCATACTGAGACTTCTCACACGTGGATTGACTTAACATTTGTGGACGATAACGACACGGTACTTGACTATGGGAACAGTCTGGCGCCCTTTCGCAGCAAGCACAACATCATCGATGTTAACATTGACATTCACGTTGCGTTTCCTCCTAAAGAGACTTTCAGCTTTAGAAGCTATAATAAGATAACCTCGGTTGAACTCAATGAGTTCTGGTGTCGCTGCGGTTGGTCGTCGCTTTCTTAAAATACCTTAGATTCTGACTTTGGCATAAATGGGGCGCTTGAATATCTCAGTGTCAATCTAATGAGGCTCGTAGAAGAAAAGCCCCATTGATTGGCGCTGAGCTTCAACTGCTCATCACTAAATGTAACGCCACACATAGACGGTATAAAAGGACTGGGAGTGCCGCTCTACTGGACGAATTTCATCATTTACGCAATGAGGTCGAGATGCGCATGGATCAAGAGCGTACCTCCTTTCTTATGTTAGTAACCAGCTTTCTGATACTCTTGATCATGGGAAAGATATTTGGAGGGAAATGCGTAATCTTGACCTCTTGTCTAAGAGCAAGAAGGAGTTGCATGGTTTCACCCCGGACGAGCTCAACACACACTTTGCGGGGGTGTCAATCGCTCCCAATGAGGATATAGATAGCGTATTAAACATCATACAATCTGCATCTGATAATGGTTTTGCATTTCATCCAGTTAATTTTCCAGATGTAGTTCTCGCCATGACTCACTTTACATCTCAGGCGAGGGGTGTAGATGACATACCGCATAGTGTTATGGTGAACTCTCTGCCACTGTTGGGGAATTGTATAGTACGTTTATTTAACTCCTCCTTTGCTCAGGGAGTCTTCCCGAGTGCTTGGAAACGGGCGCAGTTAGTGGCCTTAAAAAAGATTTCCACCCCATCTTCAGGTTCTGACTTTCGCCCTATCGCCCTACTGTGCTTCCTTTCCAAGGTACTCGAGAGGATTGCACACTCCCAAATCACCTACTATTCATACTCCAGGACCGGCATTCTTGATACTTTACAGGCAGGTTTCAGACCACATCACAGTACTCAGACAGCCCTGTTTAAGCTGACTGATGACATACGAATAGGCATTGATTGTAGGATGATCACCTTGTTGTTGCTCTTCGACTTCAGCAAGGCGTTTAACACCATCTCTCCTTCGAGACTGTTGAGAGAATTGCGCGACCTCGGGTTCTCGAGGTCTGCACTCCTGTAGATTAAATCTTATTCACACGCCGTACACAGCGCGTTTTATCCTGGGGATTAAGTCATACTTACAAGGCCGCACTCAACGCATATTGCCTAGAAATGGTTGTTCCTCGAGGGTTGAAACCAATTTGGGTGTACCACAGGGGTCGGTCCGCGGGCCTTTGCCTTCAGTCTCTATATCAATGACCTTAAGGACCTCTTTGATCGTGGGATGGTCAAGCAAATTTTATATGCCGATGACTTTCAGATTTATCTGTAAATCCCTGCATTTAAACTTTTGGAGGGCATAGCTCGCCTGTCTGAAGCGGCACGATTGGTGTCGACGTGGGCTTGGCGCTTGTATCTCCGTCTCAATGCTGGTAAGACCAAAGCAATTTTATTTGATTCTAGAAAATATGTTAATGATTCGGTTAAAATGGGATTTCCAGACGTTGATATGGGGAGCGGAGCGCCTGTCTTTTTCCGACGCTCTCGTGAGTCTCTGTGTTGCATTAGATAGTAAATTAATGTGGAAACCGCAGATCGATTGTATAACTAAAAAAGTCAACAAAGCCCTTTGCAGCCTGCGGTTTATAAGGGCATGTACCACCGAGGTTTTACGCAGAAGACTGGTTGAAACTTTAGTCTTACCCCATCTTGTCTACTGCGCTGTAGCGTGTCCGACGAGCAGAGAACACGACTACAGAGACTTAACAATACATGTGTGCGATTCATATACGGTGTTAGGAGAGACGAGTACATCACCCCCTACAGAAAGCAATTGGGCTGGTTGCGCCTCGACAGTCGGAGGATGTATTTTGCCGCCATCCTTATGTATAAAATCCTTCGACTCAATGAACCAAGTTATTTAGCGGCATTTTTTAGTAAACACCAGTCCAGGTGCACTAGCAGGGGTGATGCACAAGAACTCTCGGTGCCAAGAGTGCTCACAGAACCTAGTATGAGATCTTGCCAGGGCCAATGTGCGCGCTATTGGAACTCTCTCCTACTAAATCTGCGCAACCTTCAATCTTTGTGCGAATTTAAGACAGCGATCCTGAAACACCTCCTTGAGCTCGATCCCTAGTCATCCATAGACGGGGCCTGTGGTCCCAGTGCGCTATATATATATAGACTTACACCCTCACAGAGGAGAAACGGATAGGTTTTCTTTATGTTAACTTATTTTGTTATGTCCCCTATACATCGTTTTAATTGTGTGAGTGTATTTATTAGTGTGAATGGGTGCATATGTGCAATGAGTGAATGTTATATTTTAGAATACAATTGACTGATAGATATTGACCGCTCGATTTACCTTGTTTGATTGTATGTTAAGATAAGATGCTCTGTGATATTACCTGTTAAATATTTTTAAGACTTATTTTTGTTTAAGACTGATTTTTTGTATTAAAATTTTTAACATATGCTGTGATATCAAAGATAGTAACAAAGTGCAATATTTATATAGAGTAGCGAAAAATGTCTTCTATATACTGTAAGACCATATGTATACTGATTAATAATCAATTTTGTATTTATATACAAATGAACGAATATCTATCTATCTATCTCTCGCGGTGGCTCTATTTTGAATCCATACTTCTTTATAAAATCACAAGGTTCTTCGAGCCTAAGTACTTCGTTTCCTTTTTTAGCGAATACAAGACTCGGCCCTCCAACAGGCGGATTCAACTTGAACTTAGCATCCCTGGAGTGAGCACAGAGACTGGGGCCAGAGCCTTTCAGGTTGGTATCGCTTACCGGGGTTCTTTAAGCCGCTTATCATCCTCGATGCTTGCGCACCATTCAATATAATCGATTCGACGCTTGAATAGGAAATTCAATCGTCAATTCGTTAGAAATATTTTTAAATTTATTAATTAAAAAAAATTAAGGATAATAAGTATGTGTGTGTGTGTTTTAGTTGAATACTTATTTTCGCCAACATTAAGAATCCAATTTCAAATGAATTATCAGAGCATTTGAGTCTAACATTATCATGTAACTGCATTTTATAAAACTTCGATCACAGTTTACTTCTTTTAACATATGATTCTATTATTTGAGATCTACTTCCATTTCACACTATTGGTAGCGTTTGTCTAAAATCACCTGAAACTAGAATTGTTTTATCTCCAAATGGTTCATTACATTTGCATAAATCTTTAAATAGACTGAATTGAAAATTGATTCTATTGTTCCTTTTTTTTTAATTCATAATAGGTGAAAGGCTGAATTGAGAACGCACATATAAGCAAAAAATAAAATCCTTTATTTTTGCGACGTTTCGAGGGTGAATGACTTATACCCTCCTGTTCAGGTTAATAACAAATATTTCACTTATTAATTATACACAATAAATATTTATCAAAAAAGAAACTGGTGAGGCTTACTTCATTAGATTTATATACTAAAACATTAATTTATTTCATTTGATAAAACGCTAATCTTAAATTGCTGTAATGGTCAACTCACGAAAACGCTGTAAAGTGCAATAAAAAACGGGAAATTAAAAAGGACCAAAAATAAAAATTGTCAAAAATTATAAATCATAAATTTTCAAGACGCGGAAAACTCACTTTCACTTTTTTCCTCCGCTATTCTCACTCATAATTAATGACAGCTGTCCATTTTTCTTTTATAGCACCTATATAAATGCGGTGAATCGCGAGGAAATTAATATACTATACTGCTCTGGTGATTGAACGTCTGGTACGGACCCGGCTTTCGTCTCATCGTTGTTTGATTCCCCCACCCCCTTATTGTATAATTTTCACAGTTTCAGAAAACTCTTCCGTAATTATTATATAGATGAATATCTTAGGGGGTGGGGGAATCAAACAACGATGAGACGAAAGCCGGGTCCGTACCAGACGTTCAATCGCCAGAGCAGTATACGCGCGGATGAAGTGGCACAGCCATGGAGCTAATATATAGCCTCCTAGTAGGCGGGCCGAAGTCAGTTCAGTCACTGTCAACTATAGACATACCTAGGACCACCCACCCTCAGTAGCCGAAAGCCTCTTCTGATCTTATGCTATCCGGATTCGACACGTCCCATCGTGGTCGGAATATTGGTATAAATAAAACTTATAACTGAAAAAAATTACTATGTAGTAATTTACGAATAATTATAATATAATATATATATGAGGCGTTTCACGTCAACTCTTCAAGCACGGCGCGCGAGCGCCAAAACACGCTGTGTTCAACTCGTGTTTAAACTACCTAAATGAACTCAACAAAAATATGTAAAACATAGATTTTGTGTATTTTTTTCTCAGCTTTGCAATGGTGTAAGTATTTTTTCCAAAATTTTTTATTTTCACCTTTAAAAAATATAAAATATGTTATATCTCGAAAAGTGTATTTTTAATATTTTTTTTAATACTTTTAATCGAAAGCTGAGGAAATTTTACATAGAAATCAATGTTTTGCACAGAGTGCAAATAATATTTACTATAAGATATACAACGCGAAAAAGAAGACGTACTGCCGCTCCGGCGCGCCCGGCCCGCTTTACCCCGCGCGATACTCCGTATATATGCACATAGTTTAAATGTTTCTCGCTACATTACTCTTTTTACAATTGTAGTTTATTACAAACAAAATGATGAGCTTAAACATTTAAGTATTGCAATTATTTCTGATAATTTAAACCATGATACTATCGCAGCTTATGAGTATCAAAAAATTATAATATCCCATCTTCAAATTCATTTCACAATAAAAAAAATTTATTATTTAACTGATGGAGCAGGTAGCACTTCAAAAATAAAAGTAATTTTGAAAATCTTATTTACCGCACATGGCAAAGGTGCATGTGATGGTATAGGCGCGAACTTAAAAAGAGGGGCAAAATGAGCGAGCTTACAACTTTCTTCAAATCATCGGATATTAACGCCAGAAGATCTCTTTACCTGGGCTGCAAGTTATGGCAAAGAAACAATAGTTTTTTGCAGTAGTAAGAAATCTTACGAAGAAACTGCTGTAAAATTAAAATCAAGACTAGAAAAAGCCAAGTCTATTCCAGGAACATTACAATTTCATGCAATTATTCCAATAGGTCAAAGAAAATTAAAGCTTCAAAAGACCTCTTTGAGTGCAGAATATTGTATCTTTCCCAAAACAAGTCTTAAACAAAAAAGAAAAAAAAGTAATACTACAGCTTTAAAGGAAGAAAAATTAATGAAAGTATTCGGGCGGGATAGCGCACCGCGGTAAGGCGGGCCGGGCGCGTCGGAGCGGCGGTACGTCTTCTTTTTCGCGTTGTGTATCTTATAGTAAATATTATTTGCACTCTGTGCAAAACATTGATTTCTATGTAAAATTTTCTCAGCTTTCGATTAAAAGTATTAAAAAAAATATTAAAAATACACTTTTCGAGATATAACATATTTTATATTTTTTAAAGGTGAAAATAAAAAAATTTCGGAAAAAATACTTACACCATTGGAAAGCTGAGAAAAAAATACACAAAATCTATGTTTTACATATTTTTGTTGAGTTCATTTAGGTAGTTTAAACACGAGTTGAACACAGCGTGTTTTGGCGCTCACGCGCCGTGCTTGGAGAGTTGACGTGAAACGCCTCATATG
>UELU01073793.1:4229-19779 GCA_900490025.1 Megastigmus dorsalis | reverse complement strand
TTCAGCAATTTCCATTTCCTCTTCAGCCAATGAGTTGTCAATGTCCATCAGTTCGTCGCCCATTCCAGTAACATTTTCAGAAAAAACTGGTGTCTTCACAGAAGAAACATTTGCATATTTAATGTACTCTTAGTACGTGAGGAATAACCTTCTGTGTTTGTCATACAGAAATAGCAGTCATCTTCAGATTTTGTCTCAGACCATTCCACAGGTTTTGTAAATTTTACCTGCTGTACATATCGACTTTTTTCCCATCGAGTTAACATGATTCTGCAACTATTACAGTTTGAGGTGCCCAATTTTTGTCTTCATTTACTACATCTACGCCAAAGCATTCTATATAAATTAATTTAAACTTTTCTTAAAAATTTCTCCGATTCTTATGTATCTCATACTTCCCACAAACATAGCAAAACTTATTAGCGCTTTTATCACACTGATGAGTTGTGGAGTTTCTTGTCACATTAAACTCTACAGAGGCCAAGTTCCCCACCAATCTAGAGCTGCGGTCGCTTGATAACGACGGCTGCGGGCCCGCTTGCTCACCCAGACCATCTGCCAATACTGGGGTTCCGAATCCATGCATCGTAACGTACTTACCACCTGTACCTGCCATGACATCATGATCGCCGTTAACCCAGGGATTTTGCTAGTGTGGGACTGTTCCCCGCCGTCACCAAGTGGAGGTGCCCTGGTTGCAGATACAGGCGAAGAAAAAGCACAATTCTATATACTCCTAAGATCGGGAAATTTTTTCCGGTAAATTAAAATCCGTTTGTAAGGATTGCTTTGGCGTCGAACGTACGTCATTTCAAATTTTCATGTACTAAATTTAAACTTTACAAAACCTGTCTAAGTCGAAATCTTAAGATGACTGCTATTTCTGTATAACAAACACAGAAGGCCATTCCTCACGTACTAAGAGTACATTAAATATGCAAATGTTTCTTCTGTGAAGACACCAGTTTTTTCTGAAAATGTTACTGGAATGGGCGACGAACTGATGGACATTGACAACTCGTTGGCTGAAGAGGAAATGGAAATTGCTGAATGTTCCACTGAGGATAGTTCAAGCGAAAGTGAAGATGAGTACGTTCCAGCTGGCACTAGCAGGTATCCGGAAACGTCCGATCAGAATGAGTTGAATGACCTCATAAGAAATTTAGGATTACCAAACGATGGAATTGAATATCTAGGCTTCTATTTGAAAAAAGGAACTTGCTGTCAAAAGTAACCAAAACCTGTATTTATCGAAACATATAAAAGTAATTTTCAAAATTTTATGCTACAGATACAGAGCTCTCAATCACATATTCTATGGATGTGAAAGGAGTTATATATGAATTAAAGCCTAATTGTTACAAAGCTGAAGAGTGGAGACTGTTTATTGACTCTTCCAAAGGTAGGCTAAAAGCTGTTCTTCTCCATAATGGCAATACGTTTGCACCTATTCCAATTGCCCATTCGACTAAGCTGAAGGAAACCTATGAGAACTTAGATATAGTTTTGAAAAAAATAAAATATGCAGAACAGATTCATCAGTTATTCTGCATCCACCTGTTCACATTAAATTAGGCCTCATAAAACAGTACGATAAAGCTTTGATCAAAGATGGTAAGAGCTTTCAATACTTAGCAGAAAAGTTTCCAGAAATAAGCAATGCTAAATTAAAGAAGGCATTTTTGACGGTCCTCAAATCCGAACCATGTTTAACGATGATACGTTCGTTACAAAAATGACCAACAATGAAAAAGCAGAATGGCTAGGTTTCAAAAAAGTTGCTGAGAAGTGTTTGGGTAATCAGAAAAGTGAGGATTACCAGAACATTGTTAAGGAAATGTTAGAAAGTTCAAGCGATTAGGCTGCTTGACGAACTTGAAATTGTATTTCCTGCACTCGCATGTGGACTATTTTCCAGAGAGCCTTGGAGATTATAGCGAAGAACAGGGTGAACGATTTCACCAAGACATCAAGGAAATGGAACGCCGCTATCAAGGAAAGTGGGTTAATATGATAGCAGATTTTTGTTGGATGCTGAAAAGAGAAACCAAGCCGAGGGGAACAAAAAGAAAGAAAAATCCGCTGCATAGGTCGTTTCAAGACAGCAGAGGTTTTCACAAAAGAAAGAAATTGTAAGAAAATTGTGTAGCCTTCGAAGTTGTAACCTTTTTCTCTAAAACACTGATGTTGTAAACTTTGAAAAACTAAAGGTGAGTTTTTGCTTAAAATTCCATAACGCAGTGATTTTCCGCCTTCAGTTTGTTTTCTTTTTTCCGGCGTAAAAAATAAAGGTCTCTGGAGAGATTTTGGAACCTGAGTCATATCAAATGTATTGAAATACACAAAAATCATGTATAATACAATTTCGAAAAAAAGTGTTGCTCGAATACTTCGTTCTTGCACGCAAAATTTAATTTTTTGTAACGATTTTTTTAGCATTTTTACGATTTTTCACCATTTTTTCAAAATGTTATGGGCTTACGAGTAAAATAGACCGTGAATTCGGTTTCAGCGCGTCAAGATACACAAAAATCATGTATGATATACTCACAAAAGAATTCATTGCCTGATTAACCCAAGCTTTTCAGTGCAAAGCCTCACAATTTTCAGTGCTTCTTCTAGGTTTTCCACCCGATTTTCAAAATTTAAAGAGCGTACAAGTAAATTAAACTTCAGTTTTGGCTTCAGCGCGTCATAGTACATAAAAAATAACATTTGTATTCATTTTCAGGTATTCTAAGCTTTTTCACCGAACCCTTACCTACTGTAAGCCGTAAGGATCGATTTTGTGATTTTCTGGGTGGTTTCTCTCGATTTAAAAAAAATGAAAGGTCCTGAAGCAATTCATCGCTCGGATTCGGTTTCAGCGCGTCAAAAACAAGAAATGATAGGTCTAGTCTCTGGGACTGATCACTTTTTTGTGCGCCTGTATAATTAATTAAATGAATTGTGACGCGTAATTATTATCGCATGTAATAATTCGCGTCCTCGCGAGCAACGGCTACACGAGCGCGACTAATTAGGTTAACTGCCGCGCGCGAGGGAGGGAATACCGGAGGTGCTTCCATGAATAGCCATGAGAGCGAGCTCGAGAGAGATATGGCGTGATCGTCAGGATCGCGTCAGCCCGAAAAAGCTCGAGAGAGAGGCCGTAACGTTGGAACGGAGTGGACACGTTTTGGTTTGAGGCTGTCATCAAACTCGAAGTTATATCGGCGATAATTACACCATGTTGTGCTGTTTTGCGGCGTGACTTTTGACGAGAGTAATAAGGTGAACGTGCAGTGTAGTAGGAGAGTCACTGCTGTATGCGCAACGGCGTCTTCTCGAGGGAAACGTCCCGTTGAGCGATCAACCGACAACGGTACGTGGGGGTACGAGCAGTTCCCTCCCCGATCTTCCCAGCGTCAGAGATAGTTGAAGGTGAGCGGACCGGCCGGCCGTTCACAGGAGAAAGAATAGGAGCAAGGAGATACGTATAGGAACACTCCTCGCGCCAAGAAAGTTGTGTTTTATTACGCGTGCGAAAAATGAAGCAGCTTAGCGAGAACGTTCGGATACGGAGTCCAAACGTTCCTTTGTATCGTCTTTCTCTCTCTCTCTCTCTCATATACTCGTAAGGTTCCTAGAGCAGTTGTGTACCGGCACAGCACTGTACGTACCTTGTAGGTCGACAAATCAAGTCCCCGAGTATAGCCAAGCTATACACACGTTAGATCGATTATAATATTCACCTGAATATTATATTCGAAAGTAGAATATTCGAACTTTCGTTACGTTCGACGTTCGTTCGAGGATACACACGTACACAGACACACCGAGAACAAGAAAAGAGAGCACGGAGCTCTCACGTTGTAACAGGTCGCGGCAACTCGTGGTTTGAATGTTGCAGAATTTACACAGACAATTAATAATTATGTTAAATTATTAAGACAAAAAGAGTACTTGTCAGTTTCTGAATTGATTTCACCAATTTCTTTAGTTTAAATTGGCCATTAGAAATGGAAAAATTACACAGCCACACAAAAAAGAGTGTAGAGTTTTCAATTAAATACGATCAATTCTTTGTTTATTTAGATAACACAGCCACAGAAAAAAAATGTTCTGGCCTGGGGAAGAGACCGACATATCCCATAGTATTTTGACCCGCTGAATCTGAATTCGGCATCTGTTTGACCCCGTCACGTCAGAGTCAAGGTCACTTCTAGGTCAAATTGACAAAAAACGGTCACCGCAAGGAGGTGCCCTGGATGCAGACACAGGCGAAAAACCTAAGTGGTTATGATGGTTACTCTATGCGAAAAATACCGTACGACTTGTGTTGAAATATCCTCCTTGTATGCAGTAGATTTAATAGGTGTTGAAATTAAACAAAGATTTCAGACAGTTGTTATCTTTAAAAAAATGTGATCTACAACACGAATCAGTTTCACCCTGAAATTATGTTAACGTTATGAGGTCAAACAAACATTGGATTCGAATTCAGCGACCCTAAAAGCGTACAGATACAGTATTTTTCTTTGTTTGGGCTGTTTTTTGTCAATTTCACGTTGAAATAACCTTGACACTGAGGTTATGGGGTCAAACAAACATCGGCTTCCAATTCTGCGACCCCAAAAACCTACAGATTTAATATTTTTCTCCGCTTGGACGGCTTTTTGTCAATTTGACATTAGAATATTAACATTTAAAGGTAGTGTACAAGTATTTTATTATATACTTTTATTATTCAACAATATTAAGGGGTAACATCACTATAGAGTATTCAAATGGCTTTTTTCAAACTGAGCGAACGAATTGCTTTAACATCATTGCATGGATCGACGTGTAATTACTACAGTAGCTTCACAAGTAGATTCTCTAAAGAAGTAAATAGACGATTTTGGATTTGATGTTAATTGCCTTTTTTATAAACAATTTACAGCTCTTTGTTTGGCCAAACATTCATACGTTTTGTTCGAAAGTCCACCATTTCTACAAAAATTAATATAAAAAACATCCTACGTACTTCTCTAGGTAATAGTAAATAGTTTTAAAATTCATATATTCGTTATTTTGGTCCTATATAGTTTCCGAGAAATTTGTTCGCCCGCAGAGCACCTTTCAAAAAACATTTTTCTTACTACCTCGACCGAAAATTCGCCTTTCGTTCCTATATACTTCGACCGAAACTACGTTTTTCGTCCGCTTCGCTTCGCCATCTGGACGGCAGGGAGCAAAAAATTCTCAAGTCCCGCCTGCCTCGCCCGTCCCGACATGACCTCCGAACGCCTGCAGCTAGTGACTTACGCGGTACGCCTATCGTATAACCTAAACTCTGTAGACTTTTCGTGTACTTAAGAGTCCCGTAAAGATAAAAGTGTTAAGTGGTCAACTTGTCTATCGCTGCGCTCGTGCTTTCGTGTGCACTTTTTTTAAAATTAATTTCTTCATTTTGTACGCTCACTTTCGAGTAACGTAAAAAACATTTTAAGCATTAAAATACGTCATAACCTACCCGGTCTACATATAGCTTGTACGTAAGAATAAAAGTGTTAATTAAGTGGTCGACTTTTCTATCGCTGCACTCGTGCTTTCATGTGCACTTTCTTTTAAATTAATTTCTTCATTTTGTGCGTTCTCTCTCGAGTAACGTAAAAAATGTTTTAAGTATTAAAACACGTCATAACCTACCCGGTCTTCGTATAGTTTGTTAGCTGTGTGCAGAACAAATTAAAATTATTCATAATAATGAATACCGACAAGTCTTCATGAGATGACAGTACTGACGAAAAGGAAGTGATTCTTAATTTTGAACAAAAGGCTCAGTCAGTAATAAATGAACAAATATTACCAAAAAAATCTGTTGATCGCTACAACTTAGATTATAACACATTCATAAATTGGATGAATGAGAACAAGTCAAACTCATTCAAAGAAAATATTCTGATTTGCTATTTCAAAGATTTACAGAAGAAAGTAGGTCCGGCTACTCTATGAAGTATTTGGTCAATACTAAAAAAAATATTGAATACAAAATATGATATTGATATCATTTACCTATTTCAACTTGAAAATGATTCTCAAAAATAATTCTAAAGGCTATAAGCCAAGAAAATCACTCGTATTCAGTTGGGAGCAAATCATGAAGTTCATGAGCGATGCGCCTGATTATATCTACTTAGGAACAAAGGTATTTATTATGAATATCATAATTTTCTACTTTCTCAGCTTCAATGTTACATTCAGATCTTACTCATTAGTCCTTACTTAATCAAATTTTTCAGATTTTACTCATTTTTGGCGTTTGTGGCGCTATGAGATGTAAAGAAATCACTGAAATCAAGTACTCTCATGTTGAAGATAATAATAATAAATTCATAGTATCGATCCATGACACAAAGACTTATACTGATAGCACCTTTATTATTGGACCACTTTTTTATTCAAAAGTTAAGCAGCACATTTTGTTAAGTCCTCAAGATCAGTTTACGGATAGATTTTTTATACAATATCTCAACGGCCAGTATCATCGTCAAGTCATGGGGAAAAATAAAATTGGTTTGATCCCCTCAACAATTGCTTTTTATCTAAAATTAGAGAATGCATCAAGATATAATGGCCATTGGTTTCGCAGGACCTCGGCCACATTACTATCCGAATTAGGTGCTAATATGCCTATGATAAAGCAATTAGGTGGCTGGAGATCAGATACAGTAGCTGCTGGGTATATCGCTAACTCCATCAGGAGCAAAGATTTAATCTTTCAAGGCATTACCTACGAAAACATAACTGAGACTGATACTTTGCTTGTTAAACCTTCAACAAGCAGACAAGACAATTCGACCCAAATGATTTCCTCGAATAATAATATCAACCAATTTGATAAAGTCGCTGAACTACAAATGACATATAAGGATTTCTATGATTTACCTACAGATGAAGCTCAGAATCAAAAAACCATTAGACTGGATTCATCAGTATACTTTAAACAACAGTCACCAATGCCGCCACATAAAAATGCAAATCATATTCCTCGTACACTCTTCACTACAAAATCACCTGTCAAACTCTTTTTTAATCGTCCAAAGGAAATAAGTTAAGCTGATCCATCACTATCAAAAGAAATTGAAATTAAAGAAAAGGATACTGTGATTTCCTCAAATAAAGATGAAGAAATTACACATGAAGATTTCTCTGATTTAATAACAGAAGAAGCAGAAAATCAAGAAGCCTTTCCAATGAATCCATCAGTAAATTGTACAACTAGAAGTGAAGAGCAATTACTATCAGTTCCGCTGACAGATAAAAATAAAAATGATATTCCTTGTCATGTCTTCGCTAAAAAATCAGCTGTTAAACCTTCTGCTCGACCAAAGAAGATGAAGTCTGTTGATACACCACTAGCTAAAAAAATGAAAAATGAAGAAAAGAGTGATATTCCCATTAAAGATTCTAATGTAAAATTTGAAAATTGCACTATTAATGGTAATGTTATTAATAACTATTACTACTATGTAAATACTGATCAATAAAAAGATTCAAATAAATATTACTGAATAAATTTTATTGCTAGTAAAAAAATAATTTATTATTAACGTTATAAATAAGAAATTATAATTTTTATTATAATGTTTATTATAATATTTATAGTAATGTTCATTTATAATTTATAATTTATTTTATTTATTTATCTAACAGTACATTACACTAGAAAATAAAGTAACACATTGTTGCGTGCATTGCCCTTTCCTGCTCGGTGTAGACGAGCGAAGGAAACTCCCGGGAAATCGCGTCCGCAATTCCGATTAAAGGAATTTATACTGCCGCGTGCGCGAGGATAGGATGAGTTTTGAGTGGTTAAATAATTGTAATTGCTGTGCATATAAATGATATTAAGATGTATTGCACTAGCAATATTTAAATAATATAATATGAAAATACTTGGGTGGTTATTAGTTGAAAAATAACGAAGAACCGTGTGGCGACGAGGTAGAGTGGCGACGCGGTAGAGGGGCGAGCGTAGACTCGCGTATATGCTCCGTTCAGGGCCGCGGCTAGAGCGGAAGAGAGCGAGCCTCGGGCGTGCAGCTCATTTGCATAACGCGAGGCTCGCTTATTAATAAGCGAGGGAGGGGATGAGTGTCTCGAGGACTGCTCGCATCGTTCGTCTTTCGACGACGTGACAGTTACTCGTGACCTTTGACACAAGCGGCGCGCTTTTTGAGTAAGCGGCCGCGACATAACGCCCGCCTCGTTGACGGTGGCAACCAAATTGATGAATAAAAAAGTGAAAAATAAAGATCTGAAAAAAAAGAAGAGTGAGTTAGTTAAGTAGGGTATAGATAAGAACAGACGAGTAGAATAAGTAGATAAAGTAGATAGGGAACAATAATTAAAGGTCTTGATGATTTTGAAGATCCTCTAAGATGTCGTCGTCGCTGTGTAGTGCATCGGCGCCTTGACAACCGCCCGCCGTGAGCAAAGCGGGGGGCGTGACTGATGGGGTGCCATATGGCGTAGCTGCTTCCACATCCGAAGGAGGCTCTGAATCGACCGATAGGCAAATGACCTTTGCCAAAGGTCGCTGCAGTGTGGACGTTGCGGTGCGCAAGGTCAGAACCCGGTTGAGTCCGTCAGCGCCTGGGTGGAGCTGCGCAACGCGTGCTAAGGGCCACTTTGTAGGTGGCAGCAGCTCGTCTGTAATGAGGACTAGGTCGCCCACGTGGACAGTAGCGGTTGGCTTTAGCCTCTTTTGGCGCTGCTGGAGAAGACGCAGTATTTCTGATTGCCACCGCTTCCAAAAGTGATTCTGCATGATGGTCATCCACCTGTAGCGAGGTACACCTGAAACAGATGGCCAATCGTCGTGAGGCTCCAGAGGCGCTGTTAAGGCTGTCCCCACTAGAAAGTGCCCTGGTGTAAGGGCGGCGAGGTCTTCCTGGTCGTTGCTGAGCGACGCATGTGGCCTCGAGTTGCGGCAGGCCTCGATCTGCGACGTCAGCGTTAAGAACTCCTCGTACGTGAGCTTGACCTCGCCCAATACTCTGCGAAGGTGGTGCTTAAACGCCTTGACTCCGGCCTCCCAGAGACCGCCAAAGTGAGGCGCGCGTGGGGGAATGAAATTCCAAGTCCCTCGGTCCTTGGCGACGGCGTTGGCGCTCTCGGCTGAATTGAGAGGTGGCGATGAACAGGCATTGCAGCTCAGCATTGGCTCCTTGAAAGTTGGTCCCATTGTCGCTGTAGACGACACTGCAGAGTCCACGTCGGGACACGAATCGCTTGAAGGCGGCCAGAAAGGTTTGCGACGAGTAGTCTGACACTACCTCGATGTGCATGGCTTGAGTTACCATGCACACAAAAATGGCTACGTAGCCTTTGAAGGCCTTTTGGCCACGTCCTTTTGAGGTGCGCATCAGAAAGGGGCCGGCGTAGTCGAGTCTAGTTGTGGTGAAAGGTCGAGCTGGAGTCACTCTGACCGCAGGCAGTGGAGCCATTTGTTGCCCTTGAAGTTGGCCTCGAAAACGCGTGCACTTGACGCACTGGCGTATCAGCTTCCTGATGAGGTTGCGAGAATGGACTAGCCAGTAGCTGCGCAGCAGGTGGCTGGTTACAAGCTGCGGTCCGCCGTGCAGTGCGCGCAAGTGAGCGTCCGGTATGAGAAGCTCGGCTACGCGACTGTTGATGGGCACAATGAGTGGGTGCTTTTCTGCATCTGAAAGCAGTGCATTCTGTAGTCGTCCTCCTACACGAAGCAAGCCGTTCTCGTCGTGATAAGGCAGGAGTCGTCGCAGTGGGCTTGCTCGAAAAAGCAAACGATGGCCGTGTAGATGAGCGACATCGCTCTCGTAGAACTCAGTCTGCGCGGCAAAAATTAGGGCTCGTTCGGCGCGCAGGAGTTCGTCTGCGCTTAGCGAACTGGATTGGTCGAGATCTGCTGGCTGCTGACGTCTAGGCGACCACCTGAGGGCGTAAAACTGCTCTTGTTGCCGTAGAGAGTCGAGAGATGCTTTTCAACCAGGATTCCATCGTTTTCTCTGCTGGTCGATCGAGAGGAGTGGCAAACGCGGCGCAGCTCCTGCGCAATATCTATGACAGTAGTAGGTGGAGGGTGGAGGGTGATCCACTGTTCCCAATGCGTAGTGAGCCAAGTAAGTCGTTCCCACCACAGACGATGTGCAGCGAACTTGAGGGGCATAATGCCTCGAGAGGCGAGATCAGCTGGGTTCTCGTTGCTCTTGACGTAGCTCCAAAAGGCCCAAAGTAACACCGTGAGCGTCTCGCTGACCCGATTAGCTACAAACGTCGTCCATCATGAGGGTTGGCTGCTCAGCCAAGCCAAGGTAACTTGGGAGTCAGACCAGCAGTACACGCCTGCTGGTGGTGATTGAAGAGCTGCGAGGATCTTGCTCATGAGGCGAGCTAGGAGCAGCGCACCGCAGAGCTCCAGACGTGGATTACTGACCGTCTTGATGGGTGCCACTTTACTTTTGGCCATCAGTACCTTGGACCTATATTCTGTTTGTTGAGTACGTGCAACCAAGTACACTACGGCGGCATAGGCATAGTTTGATGCATCAGCGAATCCGTGAAGATACCATCTTGAATTTCCTCGTGTGGACACCCAGCGTGGAATGTGGAGCGTCTCAAGAGTTGGTAGCTCATCTCGGAGAGCATTCCATGAAGCGAGAATCTAGTCGGGAACTACCTGGTCCCAGTCAGTGCCGGCGAACCACAGCTGTTGTAGGAGGATTTTCCCGATGATGATTACAGGTGCCAGCCATCCGATTGGATCGAAGAGGCGAGCTATTCCCGAGAGCATCGCTCTCTTGGTCACTGCGGCGGAGTTATGTCGCAGAGTGACTCTGTAGCAGAACAAATCGGATGACGGGTTCCACTTTAGTCCTAAGGTGGACACGACGTCACCCACGTTGAGATTCTTGAGCTCGTTGGTGGCGTGCGGTAGATTCTGGAGTAAGCCAGGATGATTCGCCGACCATTTATCCAGCTCCATGCCTGCCGTCTTGAGAAGATTGACAAGTTGGTCTCGTGCGTAAAGAGCATCCTCGAAAGTGTCAGCCCCGGCCAGTAGATGAATTTGATTGCTTACCTGTGTCGTATGGGCAGATACCTTCGAGGTAGGAGTACTAGAGAAGGCTGGAGAGTCCTTCAGCACTGTAGCTGCTGAAGATTGTAGCATGTGCAGCTGCGTATGATGCCTTTCTCGCTTCGCTCGGGTCGTAAATGTCAGCGGATTCTGCAAAACCCTTAGCCCCTGAATCATTGTCATGTACTCCATAGGTAGCTCATGTATTTTGATTATAGGTTATACTGAATTCTCGAACTAAGCGGCAAAGTTGGTACACTGCCTCGACCGAAAAACTTACTAGCGGTGAGAGGGGCAAGGAGAAACAAAATAATGGCTGCAGCTGCCGGAGCAGACGAATCCTGCATACCGAGTTCATTTTCGTTTCGTGGTCCTTAATTAAAAACGAATTTTCGTCTAGGTAGCAAGAAAAATAGTATAAATTACACGTGACGGAATCGATCGGCCTGCCCGGCAGATTGCCCCCCGAGGCAAAGCTGAGTCGTACGATCACGTTTCGTCCCTTGTAATGTAATGTACTATTTCTGGAGATTAGCTGGATCACCGCCATTTTACATTAAAATAATAATACAAAATATTTTTTGCATACTTCAATATGTATTAATTGAACCGTCTAAAACGAAATACTATTTCTTTTCCCACACTCGTTTTTCTTCAGCCGCTAAAGTGGTGTGACCCCTTAACGAGGTTTGGTAAAAAAGCATACATGCCTGTTTTATACTTTTTTTGGATTGTATATAGAATGATAAAAGATTATCTTAAAAAACCACACTGATTTCTAAATGTGATGTTTCTCTGACTCAAATATTATTTATATTTTTTTCACAATCTATGTAAAAAAGATTTCTCATATTTATTTTTACTATTAGCTGTTTTTAAGTCTTTTAACTATTCCCGTTAATAATAATCGACTTTTACTTATGGTTACTGCGATTCAAAAGGTAAGATGAGAGTCAGACTGCGTATCAATAGAAAACACATGTTTTTAGTTTTCTCGCATTTTAAACATCTTTATAGCGTTTTTAAATTTCTTTTTTTACTAGATAGAAAAAGAATCAACATTAATTGAGACACAAATGTAGACCTCTCTTTATTCAATTCCTTTTTGTTTAGAATTTTAAAATTGTGCCCATAAAAAATAAAATAGAAAAATCACATTTTGATGTTAGGTATCCATAAGAAGAGTTTCGAGGTCTAAAAATTTAATGACGAGGCTCTTTTTATATGATCGTGAACGCAGCGTAATTCAAGCGAAAAATCGCTCGGAAAATCACGTAAGGTTATCGATTATTCGCGCGATTATATTAAAATATAGCAATATTTTTAATTATTAAGACTGTATTGCTTGTTCTTTTTTAACACATATATGTACATATATATCGTAACGGGAGAATTCGCCGTTACGAGTCTCCCTCTCCCAGAATGATTTGAATCTGTCTATTAATAGTAGAGGATTGTTATAGGTGTCAATGGCGAGGAGAGGAGAGAAGGAGGTGAGATACGCACTATGGTAAGAGGAGAGAGAGTCGCTTGACCCGCGATACGCGATAGACACTGTTACGGCAGCGCGAGATCTGCAATGGTGCGTGATATTATTCCGGTGTGGGTGTTGTGTGTGTATCGGTGTACTTGTTGCCCGGGGCAAAACAGTACGTGGGTGCAACTGCGACCGAGGTATGAAGGAGCGGCCTGCCCAGTCAACTGATTCGCATCTAGTAGCCGAGCAACAAACTGTAAGTGCTAGCTCTGCGCATGTATCTCTCTCTCAGTCAGTCTCGCGCTCTTATCTCTCTCCGTGGACATCGAATAAGACTTCGCAGGAGCGAAGTCGAGTGTAGAACCCTTTTAATTCAGAATATATTTATTAATTGTTTTATTCTCTAATCGTAGTGTTCGTTATTTCACGCCCGGTTTGGCTTGTACAGCGTACTCGCGAGATATAGGAAACCGGCGAGAGGCAGAGTGCCTGACGGGCGATGTTTCGAAGTAACACCCGGCCTCAACGTAATTCGTTTATATCTTATGCTCGACTCGAAGTGCGTCGCTCGCAGAGTACCTGCAGCACAGGCGATGAGCCGCATTTATTAGAATAAATGAGAATAAATAGAAATCTCATTATGTACGGGAACTATACCCCGCAACATAATTGGCGCCCTTAATAAAAAAAAAACCCACAGGTTTTACGTTGGGGAATTAGTATATAGAAAATGTGTCACGAGTTATATTTCGATAAGTCTATCGCACCCAGACATATTAGGTAGAAATTTCGGTGTCTTAAGAGGCAATTACTCGATATAGCTCGTTAGAAGATTAGAACGGAGTAGATAATACTGTATTTTTTTTATATTTGAATTACGATTTGAAAATTAAGGCGATAGTCGCAATAAGGGGGGAGTGTCTATCGCGAAACCTATTTAGACGCCTATAATTATGCATGAGGCACAATAATTATGAGCAATTAATAATTATAAATTGTTATAAACATTTTCTAGGTTATTGTAGTTGTCAGAATAAGTGGTTGACAACCGTTGAAATGTAAAGTGACTGCAAGTTTTTAATTTTCTGAGAATTTTATGGATTTTAACATTGGAATTTTATTAAAGGAATGTGCAAATTGCGTAAATGTCAAAGACGTGAAAGAAAGAGGGGTGCATTAGGGCATTTTAAGCAAAAACTTGCGTTTAGTTTTTCAAATTTTACAACATTAGTGTTTTAGAAAAAAAGGTTACAACATCGAAGGCTACAAAATTTTCTTACACTTTCTTTCGTTTGTAACGACCTCTGCTGTCTTCAAACGACCAATGCAGCGGATTTTTCTTTCTTTTTCTTCCCCTCCGCTTGGTTTCTCTTTTCAGCATCCAACAAAAATCTGCCATCATATTAACATCCCACTTTCCTTGGTAGCGGCGTTCCATTTCCTTGATGTCTTGGTATAATCGTTCACCCTGTTCTTCGCTATAATCTCCAAGGTTCTCTGGAAAATAGTCCAGATGAGAGTGCAGGAAATGCAATTTTAAGTTCATCAAGCAGCCTAATCGCTTGTAACTCAGGTTTTACAAAACATCCATGTTTTTATGTCTATGTAATAATAGAGCTAGATATAGTCACTACTATCAAAATACACGCGTCAAAATACATAAGAAATGATAGATCTAGTCTCTGGGTCTGTTCACTTTTTTTGTGTTCCTGTGTTATCAATTAATAATTGTTTATACTAAATTTACGTTTTCAGAATGGAATTGTGGATTTAACAATTTAATTGCTTGTTGCATGCGGTGCAACTATATGCATAAGTATAGATCCGTACTTCACTCATAATTCACCTTAGTTTATTACGCGGCAAAGTCCAGGAAAAGGAATTGAATTGTATGAAGAAAATGCAGGCATTATATAAGGTGTCGACATCGACTGATTAGCTGTAAGTATAATTTTTTTATGATTTTTCAACAAAAAAACTTTAGACGCATTTTTCAACTTAGAAGCAGACTGCTTAAGTAAAAACCCAGTATTGGAGTCTCAAGAAGACGTAGATGATCAATTGAAAATTGTAAATTTAATAAAAATAAAAGATATTTGAGAGGATAAAAAGAAGAACAAAGATATAAAAACTAGCAAAGATTGATTAATTTTTAAAGAAAATTTATATTATAGAAAAGGAAAAAAAAGGAAAAAATTGTACTGTCAGAAGAATTTTACAAGAAATTTATAGAAAACATTCACAAGAATTTTTGGCGCATTGGTATAAGACAAATGCACAGCAAAATATTAACATATTATACAACAAAAAATATTTCAGAAAATATAGAGAAAACTTGCAAAACTTGTGAAATCTGTATAAAAAATAAGCTAAAAGGACAAGATAAGATTGGTCTATAGACACAATAGGTGGATTCGATGGTTCACGATCCACAAAGAAATATTTATATCTCCTAGTAGACCTTTTACAAGATTTGCTTACATATTAACATCAAAAACACAAAGCGCAAATGATTTCATTAATAAATTATTCTGTCATTCTGACAAATGACAGAAAATGTGATCAAAGAAAATAATATAAAGATAATTTCAACAGATCAATATGCAGGCATAAACTCAAAATAATTAAAATATTACCTAGGAAAAAAGAAAATCACGATGATTTTCACAACCGTTAGTGCACCATTCTCGAATGGCTTAAATGAAAGACTTAACCAAACTTTAATAAATAAAATTAGATGTGCAATAAATGAAGAAGATAAAAAATGTGTATGGACAACTATGGCATACAACTGTGTAGAAAAATATAATGAAACTGTACATACAGTTACTAACTTCAGCCCAAAATATTTATTACAAGGTGAAGACACTTCATCATTACCAAATGAGTTAAGAAAAAAGAGAGATAATAATATTCTAGATAATGATAGAACAATTTCCTTCAAAAATAGTACTAAAGACCATGATTACAATAAGAAACTTGTAACG
>UELU01073792.1:37231-50553 GCA_900490025.1 Megastigmus dorsalis | reverse complement strand
AGCTGTGGAAGCAATGGAAACTATCTTAGAATCCATGAGAGTTATGTAATTGATTCTGCTGTTTTTATCGTGTTTGACAGCCCTACTTCCTCGCGGAGATTTTTTCGGAAGAACATTCTTCATTTTCACTCTATTTTCCCTGATAGTACCAGTGCAACGTAATCCCAATTTTTGTAAGTGTAAAAGTAGATCAAAACTCATAAACAGATTGTTCATATAAAGGTGATATGATTTTATTTAACGCGCACTTACTTTTGAAAACAAATGATTTAGTAAAGTTATTATAACTCGGGATCCTTGAGCACATTTGGCTAAATTTTGACCTATCGTTGAATTTTGTCCACAGTATGGATCGAATTCTAAAAGAAAACCATCTACAGTACAAAGAGCCCAAAATTTCAAGCCAAACCTTATCGGTTTACCTAGACTATTTTGTTTCAAAACTGTTCTTCCTTAAAATTTAGTCATCATCTCGTCAACGGACAACGCAGTTTCGAAATAATCAAATTTTTTTATATTTTCCCTAAATAAATTCATTATTTTTCTCGAACGCAAGCTCTATCATTTTGATCTTCATCTGCTGGTTGCGAGAATTTCAATTTTGATTTTATGGTCACAAACTTATTTCGTGACATAGCAGACTGTATTACTTAACAGCCTACATGAAGATCAGAAGACCAATAATGTCTTTGAGACATCCGGGGCTGTAAATGGAGAAAATGATTATTCCAATGATAGTATTTAACTCGGACAAAAAATTTTTTTTTTCGGTGTTTTTTACACTTAAACTTCATTTTTGTCCACTTGGGCGTTAATGGGTTAACGCATAACATTTTTACATTATAGGTGAAAAAGAAAAGTATAACGATGTCCTCGAGTCCACAAACATATACTTATTGGTTTTAAATAATTTTAAATCTCGACATATCATGAGTGAAAATAGCAGAAACAAAAGAGACACTTATATGACGTTTTGATTAGTGGTTATTTTGACGAGTAGAACTAAATTACTTTATGTTCTCCAATGCTTTAGATTTATAAGTCTTTAAGCCTAAAGAGCGGGCATATATTTTAACCCACTGAAACGTTGTTTAATAAACAAATAAAATTTAATTTTTAATTTGTTTATTTGTCTTGAACTCCATGAGGATCATTAAACTCCTAACAAATTATTAAAAAGAAAAGTTTTAAGATACTTCGCAAAGCTCGGATGAAACGCTGAACAACGGAATAACAAGTGCAACAGGTACAGTGAGAGAAAGTGGAATAAAACAGAAAAATAATATTGATAAAGATGTGCCGAGGATTACACATACGATGTAGCACGATCTAAACATCGCCCTAAATTTTATTACTACAGAACGTTCAAAAATCGTTTTAATATTGTCGACAACTACTAATATACTAATATATGTAATAAAGAATTGAAAACAAAGACTGAAGATCCACTCCCGAATATTTTTAGTTTATAATAATGAACGAAGAAGAGGATAAGAATTCAACAGTTTTATGGAATTGTACTATCTATAATGAGGATAAAGTCGCAATAAAGAGCTTTGCATTGAGCATATACAAAAGTTACATGAATAAAAAATCTAACAGATCGAAAAATTACGTAAGCCTGACTACGTCAAGTTATAGGTACTGTTCGAACGTACAAAAATGTAAGAAAAGATCGTAAACATTTTTTAAAAATTGTAAATTGTACTTTTGTAATAACAGCTACCACGAGAATCACTGCTAAAGGAAATAACCAAAGTATATTTAATAAAAAAAAATTATAAATGACAAATAAAAAAAATTCCAAAAAGTATATAAAAATTAAAAAACATAATTAAATGATTCTCGGCGATCGTCTACCTCTTCGTGGTGAGAATTGGGCAAAACCAATTAAGATGGCCGAAGACAATGCATGAAAGTATTCGTTCATAAAAAAACGACTAATTTAAAAAAAGGAATTCGGCAACAGTTATCAAAATATCCATAATCAGTGATCCCGAAGCCCCTGTATACTGATTACACAGGGCCATACAATGAAATCGACGTGGAAATCTCTGAGCTCAGTTGATCTATAAGTTTTCGGGATCGCTGATCACGATCCCGCTGTCCATATGACCCCATCACGTCTAGATCAAAGTCAAACGAAGGTCAAACACCTTAATTCGTATGATATATTTTTTTGACCGCGGATTCTGGATGACCTCCAAATGACCTTCAGAGGTCACTTTGACTAAAAGGTCAGTATACCTGGACGTGACATTTCCTGTTCTTTCAGGCATAACGTGTGAGAAGCTCAATTTGACTCATACGTAATTTTTTCTGTGTTCGATAAATCGAGCTTCTCGCATAGAGTGCCATAAAATAATATTAATAACATATGCATCACCGATAAGTAAAATTTTTTTTCGGTTTTGAAAGAGCATCATATATAAAAAAAATTGAAAAAAGGTACCTGGATTTCTATTAAGTAAATGATCCTTTAACACAATTTTACCATTTTTTCTTTAGGATAGTTTTTCAAAAAAAATCAGAAAAAATTCGTGATTATATATCTAAACTGGTCAATAAAAATTGACATTTTTTATTTTTTACAGAGGTCGGATGGTATAGAGGGGATACAAAAACATATAAAAAACTTGGTCCCGAGTAGAATTTATTGCAATGTTATTAATATCTGTATGCTCAATTTCGCAGTAAAAATTTTTGCTATTTGAACGTTAATGGGTTAAGCAATGATCTTTCAGTTGCAGTTGTAAGAATCTGAAAAATTATAAAAAATATTGACACTTATTAGATTTTAGGGAAAAATGTACTTACATATTTGGTTGAAAATTATTTAGCCAAGTCTCCATCAAAGTACCAGTCGACATTGCTAGTCCAGCCCAAGAATTTAATTCATTTGGATGCAAACATAAATCAAATATATAGTACTTGGCGGCGTTTGACCAGCTTTGATTGGTTGGAGTTTTAAAATAGTGATCAGCAATCAAATAATAAATGTATGATATTTGATCTTCTAATGGTTTTTTTACAATAGGAGGTTTTTCTCTATTCCCGAGTAAATATTCATGCATTTCTGCAGCTATTTGTGTAGCATCGCTATAGAATGGTATTAAAGCACACATTTTTTTGAACAAACTAACAGTATCTGTGTTGATAGAATCAACTCGTTTTGATTCAAAACTTGGCATCTTTTCAGGCTTATAAAAATCGAACAAAAGTTGACAAGACTCCCAGGATAAGTCTTTGTGACATTTTACGTGTTCCTCTAAATATTTCGGTCTTGATCGTATGCCACTACTAAATTTTGATGGGTGTCCGTACAAGCAATAAATTGCTTGTTCAATAGATTCTTTCAGTTTTTGTTTAATTGGATAATACAAAGGAGAATGTAATTTCGGAATTAACAATTTCATTATAAATATTAAAAGCTTTCCATCATTTATACAGCACCAGCCGTGCCGTCCAAGAAATTCATGAGCCTTTATTAAAATTGTTATTGAAGCAGGAGAGTCTTCGTCATCCTCGTCCGACTCGGAATGCATTGAACTAAATGAGTTATATTTCTGCGTTGAAACTGTCTTTGCACGCTGCTTATCCTCTTCGCTATTTATAACAGAAAAGTGAAACATGATTTTTTATCGCAGAATAAAGTAAAAGTAAATATGGCAATACTCACAATTGCAGAATAGAATGTAGTAATGTCCAAGGTAAAATACTATCGATTGGTATAAGTGTAGTATTATCTAATACATCTAATTGGTGACAAACAATATGAACTAAATTTTGTACTAGACGAGATCTACGAGTGTCTGATAAATACTTAACTGCAATTAATAATAACAATAAAAGTAATTTTAAGCATGATTGCAATTACACCAATAATAATTATAATGACGATAATAATGATAAAACTTTAAATAATATAATTAAAATTCGAATTTTTGTCTGTCTCCTTTATTTACGCTGGAAAAATTCTCAAGTATAGCTCGTCTCTTAGTCGAAACTGAGTGAGTTGATTCTTCACTTCATTATATCGCAACAAAATATTGCTAAGACATTTCCGTAATTTAAGAATGCAATATATTGCACCACAATATTGCAGGTATATTTCTGGTATACTATAATGCGATATATCGTATCACAATATTGCATGGATATTCCTGTGATGCGATATATCGTATCACAATATTGCATGGATATTCCTGTGATGCGATATATCACTATGCAAAATTGCAACGTTACTGCAGTGATACTGGAATGTGATATATCACTATGCAATATTGCAGCGTTATTTCAGTGATACATCACTACGCAATATGGAAGCGATATTCCACTGATGTTGAAATGCAATATATCCTAACACAATACTACAACAATTTTTTTCGTAATATTGCAATGCATTATATATAGCATCGAAATATTGCAGCGATATTCCAGTGATACTGCAATGAGATATATCACAAGGTAATATTGTAGCGATATGCTAGTGATATTGAAATGCAATGCAATATATATACATACAGGGTGTTCAAAAAGTATGGATAAGGCATGATTTCCTGAAAACCCTGAATCGTAGAGAAAAAGGTTGAAGACAGAGGTTTAGAATTTTTCCCTTACAAACTGAAGATGACCTTGTATTTGACTTTGACCATTAGTGCCAAGATTATTTAAAGGTCAAGTTTATTTTTTTCAATGAGACCCTATATTTTTTTCAATGAGACCCTATATTTTTGACGTCGTAAATGAATAGAGCGGAAAATTTTACATACAGATATGGTTTTGGCCATTTCAATAATTTTACCTTTGAAGGTCATGGTAAAGGTCAAATAAAAGGGATAGTACAATTGTTCGAAAAGTAATGATAGAAGAGAAGTTTCATTGAATTCTTCCTCAACTATCTAACGGTGATTTTGGATCTAACCTTGACCCTGACCTTCCAGGTCATGTGAAGGTCAAGTCTAATTTTTCAATGAGACCCTATATTTTTGACCCCGGAAATGAATATTAAGGAAAATATTAATTAAATTTTAAATTTGGCGTCAAACCTATATCAAAATTAGTGATCACGAAGAGCCTTTAGTGCAAATTTTTGGACAGATTCATGAATTTCTAATGGCCAAGCGCCATATTGGTTCGCTATTTTGAATATCTCGAATTTTCCCGTTAATCCATATCATTGACTTCTGAAATCTTCGAATGTAATTTTTTACGTAAATTCATGGAAAAATTATTTCTTTGTACAAAACTTATTGCATGCTACAGTGATGCAAAACAAAACAGCCTTATGATTTGAATCAATTTTCCATGAGTTCTTTCATTTTCCTCAGACTGTTAAGGTTTTCTAGAAAAAAATTCATGTTTTTCTTCTAATGAAAAAACCTATCATTTACATCAATAAGAGTATTTGATAGGATTTTTGGAATGTCGTAATTTTTTTCTATCCTGATTTTAATAATTAAATATACTTAACATATACCGGAAAATATTGTGTATGTAAAATAGCTTTGAATTCTTGTAAATTTTCGTATAGCAATAATTTTAATTTTTGCAATTTTAATTTTTGCAATTTTAATTTTAGCAGGGACAATATCGGCTAAAATGGCCAAGAACGTACCTAAATGTAAAATTTTCCACCCTATTCCTGTCCGGGGTCAAAAATATACGGCCTCATTGAAAAAATAGACTTGACCTTCAAATGACCTTGGAACTTAGGGTCAAGGTAAAATACAAGGTCGCCTTCAGTTAGCCAGGCAAATATCCGAAACCTCTATCTTCAAAATTTTTCTCTGCGACTTATGATTTTTAGGAAATCATACCGTATCCATCCTTTTTCACACCCTGTATATATATTGCATTGCATTTCAATATCACTAGCATATCCCTACAATATTACCTTGTGATATATCTCATTGCAGTATCACTGGAATATCGCTGCAATATTACCTTGTGATATATCACATTATAGTATTACTGGAATATCGCTGCAATATTTCGATGCTATACATAATGCATTGCAATATTACGAAAAAAATTTGTTACAGAATTGTGTCAGGATATATTGCATTTCAACATCAGTGGAATATCGCTTCCATATTGCGTAGGGATGTATCACTGGAATAACGCTGCAATATTGCATAGTGATATATCACATTCCAGTATCACTGCAGTAACGCTGCAATTTCGCATAGTAATATATTGCATCACAGGAATATCCATGCAATATTGTGATACGATATATTGCATTGTAGTATACCAGAAATATACCTAAGAGGAAGCGTCTGGTTCTGAAAATTCTCGAGTCGATCCGAGCCGCCTACCGTTGATTAAGAGTAGGGATAACTCCCTCGACTCTTAATCCTTCACTTCTATATGTACATTTAAATTACGTACATTCATACTCGATATCGCTCATTGCTCTTTGGGTGGATATACGTCTCTCTTAGTTTTCTAATATTACTTTCAATTAATAAAATTATTTTAATTATCATACATCTTTCTTTATTCATAATAAATGCTCTGAATTCGGGGTCCAGTGCTATTGAAAAGCAATATTGCTTCTATACTTTTGTAATATTATTCGATAATATATCGTATTACAATATTGCAGTGATACCGCGGTGTAATATATCTCAACGCGATATTACATCGATATTCCAGTCCTATTGCAATGCAATATATCTCAACGAAATATTCATCGATATTCCAGTGACATTGGAATACTATATATTGAAACGTGGCGATTTATCGCACGTTAACCGCACGAATACACGACAATAAAAATGCCTAAAAAGGCAAACTAAGCAGCCAGAAGGGATGTCCCTCCACCTCTCGTCTCGGGCCGTTAATTTTAGAGAACAATTATTTATTTTTATTTTTATCTTTTTTTTATACATGCGCAACTACGCATCGTCAAGCACCGACCTCTTCAAGAAAGAAGAACTCGCTGCATCCAATAAATACGCCGCAGCCCCAAGATGCCTAAGACCAAGAAGATTGGAACGTCGGATAAATGCCTAAGCTAAGCATTTCAATTCTTTTTTTATAGTTCTCTCATCTCAATTATTTTTTGCCTCCACGTCAACTCAATTTTGGAATATTTTTGATTTAGTAAACACTCGATTTTTAATGCCTCAAAGTCTCCGAGTGCCTTTTCCGGCCATTTATGCAAGAAAGCGTGATAGGCTTTTCAATGCCTCGCTCTTCTTGCCTATGAATTTCAATTCATAAATTAGCCGGAAAAGTCTATAAAATATTGCCTGTAAAGCAGATTATAAGCTCTAGCATCACATCGAAATATTTCGAAATTCCAAAACTATGGAAATTTCCAATGAGAGATACTTTTAGTGCCTGTGCTTACAGGGAAAGGGAAGACGACGTTGGAGCAAGAGAGAACAATCGAAAGAACAACAACATTCCGATTTGGCCCGACCTACAGCGCGCCAATCAGAGGGCGACGCGAGGAGAGCGTGTCGGATGCCGCGAGCCTTGTCGGACTCGCCGACGCTGTAAGCGCCCGTGCCTTTATATTGGCAGCGCTCGTTCGCATTGTATTTTTGTTCATATTATTTAAATTAAAATATTATTTAAAATTTGTAGTTGTACTGCCTCGCTTTTCCAGGCCCGGTGCCTGCTTAAAATCTCGGAGATACGAGCAGGAGCTACAACACGGTAGGGATTGCCTAACGCGCGCAACTATATTTGATTCCGACTCAATTCAATTTAATTAATTTATTTTCTGCCTACGTTGAGGCTCGTAGTTTTACGCTAGATTGCTTTGCGTCACGCACGTTTTTATTGTCTTCATTTTAAGAAAACTCCGTTTGCTCGCGTCCGAATTGTACGCTCGAGGGAGGTGGAGCAACGCTGCATTTGGTGAGCCAAGCAACTCGATTATTACGAGAGCGATTAGCGTGCCTCTTCTAGGCAAATACTCGAATAAGGTATAATTTGTTTGTATTAGAAAAATTTAAACTGTCGAGTCACTTGATTTCGTAGCGTGCCTTCGACAGGCCTCTATGTACTGCGCTCGGCGCACATTCTGTTACTTCATTTTGTACAATACTTAAGTGCCTATTAAAGGACAAAAATTGTTAAATTCTTGGTTCAAAAGAAGGAGTAAGCATTTTTATTTCTTTTCTATTTTTATTTATTTAGAATACATCTATTTATGTGTGTGCTGTCCGTAACCCGAAACTCAGCCCAAGTGTCGAACGTCTCTGAGGCCGTCCGACCTCACGACTCTGCCTCTGACTAGTCGAGCTTAGATGATTTTTTTTGAAACATTAGAGTAAAATCAATTAGTCGAGCGGCACTGCTCGAACGCTAAATTAAAGTTTCTTTTCTTTTCAATAATCAGTGCCTGCGCCCTTAGTTCAAATCTGCCTATGCAGATTAACATTAAAAATATAATTAAAGTCAGCTGCCAGAACTTTGATGGCGAGCTGACAGTCTTTTTCATCGTTTGCCTTTTACTAATATACGCAGGGACATTATTAGGCCGCTCCCACGTCTAAATAAATTGCCCCGTTACGATATATATATATATCGTAACTCAATATTGTGTCGATATTGCCACAATACTTAACTGTAATATACCGCAACGCAATATTGCAGGGATATATAGTTATAATAAAATACGGTATAAATATAGCACCAATTTTGAATGCGATATATCAAATTGCAATATTCCTGCGATATGTCTCTGAGAATACAATATGGTATATCTCAACGCAATGTTACAGCGATATTTCAAGGATATTCCAGTGATATTAAAATGCGATATATCACAACGCAATATTGCAGCGATATTGCAGTAAAATTGAGATGTGCTTAATCGCTACGCAATATTGCAGCGATATTGCAGTAAAATTGAGATGTGCTTAATCACTACGCAATATTGCAGCGATATTCCAGTGACATCGAAATGCATTATATCACAACGCAATAGTGCAATGATATTTGCGTTATATTGCAACGCAATATATCGCACCGCAATATTGCAGCTTTATTCCGGTGATACTCCAATGTCCTATATCACTACGCAATATTGCAGCCATATTCCACTGACATCGAAATGCGATAGTTCCGTGTATTATTCCGTAATCTATCACTTTGCACAATTGCAGCGATATTCCTCTGATACTGCAATGTAATATAAAACTGCGTAATATTGCAGCGTTATTTCAGCAATACTGCAATGTAATATATCAGTACGCAATATTGAAACAACATTCTAGTGATATTGCAATAAAATATAGAATAACACAATATTACAAGGATAATCTTGTGACATTGTAATGTAATATAATAAACTTAATCAGCTTTCGCTACAGTCACTTTTTTTTCATTTTCTTTTCTATTTCATTTGCATTTGCATTTTTTTGCTGGCCTTGTATGTACATAAGTATACCTATCTTTTTTTGTTTTTGTTTCGCGTTGATTCAGAGTGGGTTTTTGTTTGCGCTGTGTTCTTCTTTCTCCTACTTTTTCATTCTGTGTTCATGATTTTTTCTCTTTCTTCTTTACATTTTTTCCATTTTCGGTCTTACTATCTCTGCCAATATTTTCCAACTTCACTTCATTTTCCATTTCAAATTCTGTTTCTATACCTGTCTTTTTGTACTGTTCTTCCAGTTCTTTCACCCTTCTTCTCATTTCATACTTCACTTTCCTCTCCTTCATGGTCATCCATTCATCCGTATAAATATCATATCTCTTTCTCAACTTCTCTCTTCTTGTCCACATTTTATCTCTCTCTCTATCCCTCTCTCTCTTCTGTTCCTGAAAAAAACTTTCGCTGACTCTTTATCCTCAAAAACCTTTTATTATTTTTACTTTTTTCTTTACCAACGTATCCTTCATCCATTCTTCTACTTCCTTTCCATTTCCTGCTCCTCCTTCTCTTTATATGATCAGTACTGTTTCTTTCCACTTTTTCTCTCTCTCTTCTTTCTCTTTTTTTGCTCTCTCCCTCATCCACACTGCTATCTTTATTTCTTCCGCTTTTCTCTACAATCCCTTTCTTTTTCTTCCGTTCTTTCCTCTTCTATTGTTTTTTTTTCCTTCCCACTCTATTTCTATTTCCGATACATTCACTCTTTCCATTTCTCTTCTTATTTCTTTTGTCTCCGTGCCTTTTTCGTTTGGTTTGTTTTTCATTGCTTCTCTTTCCTCCTTTCTTTCCGTTTCCAGCTTTTCCACTCTTTTTCGAAGTACGTTATTTTCTTCAATTATTTGAAGAAATTTTCCTTCCATGTCTTTCATTTTCATTTCCTCTAATTTCTTCTCCTTCTATAACTTCTGTAAATTTTTCTTCCATTTTTTCTTACCTTCGTATTTGTTTTTCTTAGCCTCACTTAAGCTCTCTTTCTACACGTGTTTCTCTTGCTTCCTTCCTTTCTATTTGTCGTTCCGTCGTTTTGTTCTATGTACTTTTCATACTCTCTGTTCTTGTTCCCGCCTGTATTCCTTACCTTTGCTTTGTGCACGCGCCAAATTCGAATTTCCTTTTTTTTTTTAATAGGCTTTCTTCGTGTTTCTTACTAGTTTCTTTTCTTTTCTTCTTTTCATTTCTTTGTTCCTTATTTTCTTTTTTTTTATCTATCTGAATCTTTTTTCTCCCTTATCCAATTTATCCTTTCCATACTTGCAATCGTTACTTTTCCTTTTTTGCTCCCATTATATCCCTTGTATCACCCCCTTTCCATTTTCGGTTTTCTATTTTCCAGCTTTTTTTCACTCCAATTCCAGAATATTGCTCTATTCGTTTCCTTTTTCTCCTTTTTCTTCGAAACCATTTCTTTTCCCTTTCGCTCCACACTATCCTCCACGTACCACCACCTCTTCTTAATTCTTTTGCTTTATCAATCATTTCTCTTCTCTTTCTTTCCTTTTGTGTTAAATCATTATCTATATACATTCTCTCCGTTCCTAGTTTTCTCTTGCTTTTCATTATTTTTTCTTTGTCCTCTTTTCCTTGGCATTTCACCTGTAACGGTCCAGTTTTATCTCTCTCTTATATTAGTGAGATTTTAGTTAATAAAACTGGAGAGTTTTTATATTGAAATGAGGATTCATGTACTGGACTCGATATGAGCTAGTGTATATATCTTGTCGTGGGCATTAGGTAGTAGGATATTTGAAGGAAAGGATTATTATAGGATTTTATGAGTAAAAGTGCTTTTTAAAATGTGATAAAACTTTACAAGGTCATAATGCCTGCAAAAGTTATAAATCTTTCCTCATTGTATTTTATCTGAGGAGACGTATTGCTCTTCAGATATAACAATTGAGATTCTGTTATATATGATAATGTTACTTAAGGTATAGTACCCTCAGTAATAATCATATATTTTACGAATAATTATATATCCCCTGAAATACACGCCTTGGTATTTCAGGTGAAACAATTATATCGTATTTATTAAGTTTGAGAAATATTAATGATAGTGTCCTATAGGCACTCCTTGGCTTTTAGGACAATCATTAAAGATCTCTTTTTGTTAATTGTTTATTAGTGATAGAGGTTGATTCTATCACTAATATGTTAATAAATTTTCTTATTTTGAATGTTACTGTATATAATAATTTTAGATAAAAGATAAAGAATACTAATTTAATTTATTATTATCTTTTGTTGCCTACAGTTTATTCACTTGGAACTTTGACTTCCTTGTTCCTTATTACTTGTCTCTCTTGGAGAGCTCTGGATGGACTGAGATCGAGCAGTGTTAGCTGCTCGGCTTTTATAGGATGGAAGTCAAAGTTCTATTACATTCGATTTTATACATTTTAGTTTGACTATGTTAAATTTGTCATTTTATTTTATCTTCCTGAAAGAATACTTAAAAATAATATCTGTGAGGGAAAAATATACATGATATAAAAAATAATATTTTACATATAGTTTTTTATGACCTTTTTACCGATTACAACAATTAGATCATCTTATATACATTATATTTGTGAAAGGTGTATCTGTGTGTATATGTGTATGTGTTAGTGTTTGTGTACATCAGTAATCAATCCAAATATATCTCGTTGTTATGATTTGTTCTATGAGCTTCTATATCTATATATAAGCTTTGCTTGGGCATTTAAATTATAATTCTGTCTTAATAGCTTTTATCAAAGCTGTTAAGACTTTACTTTAATTTAAGTTTTTTGATCCTTGTATGATACAGCAAATGTTTGAGTCATTAAATTAATGTAGCAGAAATAGAACATTTTAGAATGTTCTATTTTCTTAAGTCAGATAATATTTGTATTGATCATTGATTTGGTTAATAATAGAACTTTATAGAAAGTTCTTTAAATGATTTTATTTTACAAATGGATAAATTATGATTTAAATTTAATTAAAGTTGAGTTAGAAAAGTAATGAATTGGTTTATTAAAGAATAGAACTTTGTAGAAAGTTCTTTAAATAAATAATAGTACTTTTATTTTATAAATAAATAAGTTAGGCATTAATTAGTGACGTTACACACCACTACTTTTTCCATTTCTTTTCCTACTTTACACTCTACTATTTTTATTTCTATGTCCAGTTTTTCTTTTAGCTATTTTTATACTCTTTCTTTTTGACACTTCTTTCACACTTTTTACTCTTCATTGTCTTTTAGTCCTGTTATCACTAAGTTGTTTCTATTCCTTTTTTCCATTTCTTTTTAAATTCTTTCTAGTCTTTCTACTTCTATTTCTCTCATTTTTTCCTTTCCTTTTACTGTGTTTTTTCTCTTTTGTTTCAACCTCCTTCACTCTTCTCCATTTTTTGAATTCTCTTTTCATATTTTCGCATTCATTTCCCCTTTTGTCTTCTTCCTGTCTTTGTCTAATTAATTCTTTCATTTTGCTCTCCATTTTCCCTATTCTCTCTACCATTTCTTCTTTTTCTATTCTGAATTCTTCCTTCTATTCGTTGTTTCTTTTTTTCTTTCCTTTTCTTTTCTTTTTCCTCTTCTTCTTATTTCAATACTTCCCATTTCTCTTTCATTTCTTTCTTTTTGCTCCATTTCCTGCATCTCTTCTTGTTTCTTTTTTTACTTCTTCCTTTAATTCTTTTTATTTTCTTTTTATTTCTTCTTTCAGCTCATCTTTTATTTCTTCCTTTTTTCTTAGTGTCATTTGACACATTACCTCAATGTTAATTTTTCTCTCCTCTTCCCTTGTCCTCTCTCTCGGTTCTCCTATATCCTTCCATTGTTGGTGTCCTCTTTAATTTTCTGCTTCTCATAAAAGCTTTCTTTTTCTCTTTTTCTCCTTTGTTCCCTTCTTGTCTTTCTTCCTCTTCTTCTCTCTCTCTCTCCCTCCCTCCCTCC
>UELU01073792.1:7423-37211 GCA_900490025.1 Megastigmus dorsalis | reverse complement strand
CTCTCTCTCTCTCTCTCTCTCTCTCTCTCTCTCTCTCTCTCTCCGTTTCTGGCATGTACCACCGAGACTTTGCGCAGAAGGCTGGTTGAAGCTTTAGTCTTGCCCGATCTCGACTACTGACTACGCGGTAGTGCGTCTTGACGCGTCCGGCAAGCACAGAACACGACTACAGAGACTTAATAATACATGTGTGCGATTCATATACGGTGTTAGGAGGGATGAACAGATCACCCCCTATAGAAAGCAACTGGTCTGGTTGCGCGTTGACAGTCGGAGGATGTATTTTGCCGCCATCATCATGTATAAAATCCTTCGGCCCAATGAACCATCTTATTTAATGGCATTTTTTCACAAACACTAGTCCAGGAGAACTCGCAGGGGTGTTGTACAAGAAATCTCTTTGTCAAGAGTGCCCACGGAAACTGGTATGCGATCTTTTCAGATTCATTGTGCGCTTTTTTGGAACCCTCTTCCAGACAATCTGCGCAACCTTCCATCTTTGCGCGGATTCAAGACGGCGCGGCTGTCCTCAAACACCTCCTTGAAATCGATTCTTATCTGGAGACTAAGCCTGTGACAAACTTAGGACCATAAAACACAAATGTACCGACTTATACCTCGCACTGGGGGCAAGCAGATGAGTTTATGTTATCTTATTTTGTTTTGTCCCCTATACACCGTTTTTAAAAGTGCGAGCGTATTTATTAGAGTGAGTGTGGTATGAATGACTGGATTGAGTAAAGGTTAATTTTAAAAGTTTTTGTAAGATAGATATCGACTGCTATGTAATTTTGTTTATTTGTATATTTGCCATAAGACGCTCTGTGATAATACTTTTAGGTTCGAAACATATTTTAAGACTCATTTTAAGACTGATCAAGATAATACGCCTGTGATATTATAGAAAGACTGATTGCAATTTACTAGATATTATAAGACTGATGAAGAGTATTGCTAAAATTGTATTGTTATAAAAATATGTATTTAAAATTGTATAATTATATTGGAAAATCATTTCTGTATATTTATACAAATAAAAGAATATCTATCTATCTATCTATCTCTCTATCTGCTATCTCTCTAGCGACACGCACCACGCTCATTAGCCTGCACACATCCCTCGATTGCGTACAGTCGGAAAGACTTCGTTGCAGTCAAAAGAATATTTTGTTGCATGTGGAAGTCTCTGTTATATTAGGAGCCAATTTAAATTTAGTATGAACTGTTCTATTAGTCAATAAAATCCACTGTAACGGATACGTAAATACAAAAAAAAAAGTAAATAAATGAAAAGGAAGGAGTAAAATAAAATATTTTTAATTATAAATATTATAAATCATAAAATAAAAAATTGTGATGCCGAAGAGTGAATGATTTTATTTATTATACGTGATAAATTCATTCACAGAGTCCAGGTAGCACAGAGTATGCAAAAGGAAAGAAATTTCAAGTACAGTCGGCACATTTAATTTCTTGTGCAAATATATATACAAGAAAGTGAATGAAAAGGACTGTACTTGAAAATAATAACCGCGAGGATTGTATACATGCCCTGCCCCTCGTTGATACTCGTATTAAATATCGAGAAAAGGCGAATCGGAGAGGAGGGGGGCACATTCCAGGGCACATTCCACAGCACATTCCTCAACGCAGTCCTTATAGTACCAATAAATCCCCTCCTTATCCTATATGTTTCAGATGCGGCAGAGCAACCAAATAAGCAGGAGAGGTGGGAGACGCGACCCATGCTCTCAGTAGCAAGTCGAGGTAGGAAGGAGAGTGGGAACCGCTCTCGATCGACCTTTATTGGGAGAACACAGGTGTTCTGATAAAGCCGATCGCTCACGCCGCATTCTCTAGCGCGGAGTAAATCCACCTGCCTCGACTTGCTCGGGCATAATACCTCGAGTCAGTGCGGGACAGATGTGAACGAGTATAAAATTTTGAATATACGGCAATTAAGCCACTAACAACATAACCTAGATCTTTTTTTTTCTTTATTTTACCAACACCAAACAAATAAAAACAGCAACAATATATAATTATATATTATTATTATTGTTGGGTTCATTATTATTATTTTCATTTTTTTATTACTATTAAGATCATTTGATTTTACTTTATTATTATTTCTATTATTATTATTTAAATTTTAGATTATTAGAGAATTTGGTTTGCGTATAAGGAGAAAGGGAAATTCAATTACAAGCCAAGCGACTCAAAAATATTATAAGACGTATTTCGTGCCTCTTCAAGGCAATTATTTAAAATATTATTTCATGTAAATTAAATTCATAGTCGAGTCACTTAAATAAATAGCGTGCTTGTAACAGGCTTGTAATATTCCGCTATACTCACTTATTATATTTCCTTGCTGCAATGAAATAAGCATGCCTCTCAGAGGTCTTTTGTAATCAACTCCAATTTGTAGTGTGAGAACTTATTTATATTTACTATTGAATATATTTTTGCATGTGTATGTACGTGTCCGTCCACAACCCGAAACTCAGCTCGAACGTCTCTGGCCGTTCGACCTCACGACTCTGCCTCTGGCTAGTCGCGCATAAATAAGAAAAAAGAATTTAATCCAAATCAATTAATCGAGTGGTACTGCTCGAATTTAGAGTAATCACTTTAAATAAATCAAAAAATACAGTGCCTGGGGCCCTGATTCACTCTGCCTATGCAGATAATTATTAAAATTGTAAATAACATAACTTATTAAAATTTGGACGGTAAATCAACCGTTATTTGCCTCCTAATTATACACGCGGGGAAGCAACCGAGTCGCTGCCACACTCAATCAAATTCCCCCATTATAAAGTATACAAAAATGATATAATATTCGAGTATAACAATACATTTCAAATAATAAACTTTTACAATAATACGCTTCATCAGTCTTATAGGAAATGGCATTCAGTTTTTCTATGATATCACAGGCATAATAACTTGATCAGTCTTAAATCAGTCTTAAAATATATCTCGAACCTTAAAAGTAATATCATAGAGCGTCTTATATTAAAAATACAATTAAACAAAATTATAAAAGCAGTCAATATCTATCTTACAAACATTTAAAAATAAAAAGAAACATTTACTCAATCCAGCCATTCATTACACATTCACTCCAATAAATACACTCACACTTTCAAAAACGTTGTATAGAGGACAAAACAAGACAAGATAACATAATATCATCTGCTTGCCCCTAGTGTGAGGTGTAAGTCGGTATTGTTGTGCTTCAAAGTCCTAAGATTATCACAGGTTTACTCTCCGGGTGACTAAGAATCGATTTCAAGGGGATGTGTGACGACCGCCGTCTTAAATCCGCGCAAAGATGGAAGGTTGCGCAGATTGTCTGGTAGAGAATTCCAAAAGCACGCACATTGAACCTCAAAAGATCGCATACCAGTTTTCGTACGCACTCTTGGCACCGAGAGTTCTTGTGCAACACCCCTGCTAGTGGTCCTGGACCGGTGTTTGTGGAAAAATGCCGCTAAATAAGTTGGTTCATTGAGCCGAAGAATTTTATATATAAGGATGGCGGCAAAATACATTCTCCGACTGTCAACGCGCAACCAGACCAGTTGCTTTCTATAGGGGTTGATGTGCTCATCCCTTCTAACACCGTATATGAATCGCACACATGTATTATTGAGTCTCTGTAGTCGTGTTCTCTGCTCGGCGGATGCGTCAAGACATACTACGGCGCAGTAGTCAAGATGGAGTAAGACTAAAGCTTCAACCAGCCGTCTGCATAAAGTCTCGGTGGCACATGCCCTTATAAACCGCAGGCTATTAAGGGCTTTATTTACTTTTATAGTTACACTATCGACTTGCGGGTTCCATGATTATTTACTATCTAATGTAACTTCAAGACTCACGACCGCGCTGGAGAAAGGCACGAGCCCCCGCCCACCCCCGATATCAACGTCTGGCAGTCCCATTGTAACCAAATCATTAACACATTTACAAGAACCAAACAAAATTGCTTTAGTCTTACCAGAGTTGAGACGCAGGGACAAGCGCTCGGCCCACCCGAACGCCAATCGTGCCGCATCAGATAGGCAAGCTACAGAACTTTATTTGCAGGTGTTTGAATGTAAATTTTGAGATCATTAGTATGTTATGTAATACATATATTATGCGCTTGACCTGCTCACAATTAAAGAGGTGTAAATTTGGAGGTCATCAGCATATAGTATGTGCTTGACTGCCCCACGATCAAATAGGTTTTAAGGTCATTGATATTGAGACTAAAAAGCAAAGGCCCAAGGACTGACCCCTGTGGCACACCCAAATTTGTCTCAAGCCACTAAGAACAACCATTTTTAGATAATACACGTTAAGTACGGCCTTGTAAATACGACTTAATCCACAGGAGTGCAGACCTCGAGAACCCGAGATCGCGCAGTTTACTCAACAGTCCCGAAGGAGAGATGGTGTCAAACGCCTTGCTGAAGCAGAAGAGCAACAGCAAGGTGATCATCCAAATGTCAATTTTTTCTTCTCAACATTCGATGCAATAATTTTTAATGTGAACATCCTAGGAAAAATTCAAAATACAGTGTTTCCGATAGTATAAAGTCTAATTTTTCAAATGCCTGTGCCAGAATTGACCTATGCGTCAAATTAAAAAAGTTATCTCTTATTTTTCTGAAAAAAACGTAATTTATAAAATTTTGTTTTTCAAAAATTCGATATTTTGAATTTGGAAAAGCCTTAGTGGGTGCTTATTATTTAGATCAAAGGTGATCGGAAACTCTCCTCTTTGAAACCTAGTCAGAATTTTTTAATTTATTCATTAGAAGCCAAGATATTGCAATTTAAGCGTTGGAAATCGTATTAAATTCCGTAATTCTGTAGTATATAGTATACGAAAATTTTTGCTGTTAATCTTGCTGGTTTCATATGAAAGCTTATCTTTTAACCTTTAATATCTCTTTTTAGTCATATCTGTAGGAATTTTTCAAGCCAAGATATCGAAGTGTGAATATTTTATAATACCAATCTACTGACCTAGATATTGTCTTTTTTGTGTTACTGTCATATATAGGCTTAAAAAAATCGCACATAATCGAATAAAAAAAGAAATTAAAGCTTAGGAGACAAAATTTATAGTGAAAATGGTTATATTTATGAAAAAAATTTCTTTTAATCGTATGTTCCAAAAATTTAAATAGGAGGCGTTTTGGGTAATTAACGTTATTCTCAATATTTAAAGAGCAATATCTCGAATTATAATGAATAAAATTAAAAAATTTTGACTAGGTCTTAAGGAAGAGATATTCCGATCACTTTTTTTTTTAGATCAATTTTTGTACCGGCATGGCATTTGAAAGATGAGACTTTATACTATCGGAAACACTGTATTTTGAATTTTTCCCAGGATGTTTACATGAAAAATTTTAGCGGCGTAAGTTGAGTTGAAAAAATCGGCATTTGGGCGTTAATGGGTTAAGTAGGGCTCTCTAGTTGGTAATTTGGGAGTGTACAATCTTTTAGAGTACCTTGGAAAGGAAGCACAGTTCAACAATAAATCCACCGACCTGAATGAGTCTATCATCCACGACTGAGCCAAGCCACGACCGCGCCACTAATATTAGGATAACCGCTCCCCTCCTCAGCATGATTTTGAGGAATGGAGCGTCCATGCCCTCTACAGTGGAGATCGGCAATCACCCGCAGGTCTGCAGCAGAGGCAAATATATGCGCGCGCTTACTATCCTTCCTCGTGAACAAAAACCTAGCACCACTGTGCCAGATATATTTAAAGCTAAGACTTAACGCCAATTGCTTTAAGCTTAAAAATGCTCAGTACATTTCCGGCCGTAATAATTCATTAATATAGATCTTAAGATCTGGCAAGTGGCTAGCAGATTCAGAGCCAAGAAGAGATGATTTGGCATCTTTGGTGGTGAAGTAATTAGTGGAATAAGAGCGCTTAGCGCGAAGAATATAAAAAATGCACTTTTTGCTGGCGAGGCGAACCGCACAGGGCGGCGGTCACCTCGATCCCGATACTGCGCCATTTCCAGGCTCCTCTCCCCGCCCGACGCTCACTTCCCGAGGCTGCAGCACGCGGGCACTAACGATTTCCTCCCTTTTAAGTGTATTTTTCGTGGACAATACCATTTAATAAGAATTTCGTAGCACTCATCACTGTCGGTGAAACCCGCGGTACAGCTCTCCTGAAGGGAGCGGCGAGACGGTGCAAATTTTATTCCGGAGCCTAAAGAGACGAAAACCTGTGACTCGTTGTTTACATGATCATTTTCGTCAATATTAATTAGATTGCTATTCTTTGTCAAAAGCGAGACGTCGTCGACTATGGTCGAAATCTTACGCAAAAGGGAGTTAATTTGGTCCTTTAATACAGAGTTTTCCTGCAGTAACAGAAGCCGATCGTTGTGCAGGCCCTCCAGCTGGTTCCCTGCTGGTGTGTCAACTGGAAGGTTTAGAGCAGCGCTATCAAGCCTCCTCTCAATCCGAGACTGGAAATCGGCCAATGTTCTGCCAATCAATTCAAATTGCGCGCCAATAAGATCGACCATGGTCGATGATATACAAGTGTGTACGGCGGAAATATCTGTAATGTTGTTCTTCAAGTCGAACCTGTCCGGCGTAGATGTATCAAGAGAAGTAGTTGTCTCCTATACATCCTCAATCCGATGTACGCCGGCCGAAAATGTATTTGTCACCGGTACGCCGGCAACCCGCTGCACATCGGCCGAAGATTCTTAGAGCGCCTGCACGCCGTCAACCCGCCGCACACCGACCGAAGATGTTTGAGACGCCCGCACGCCGGCAACCCGGCGCACGCCATACAGTAGCCTCGCTGCCCACAAGCGCTTCTCCTCGCTAGCTGCTATTACTGCCGCTGTCGAGTAGAGGGGCAGGCGGCGTGTGTTTAGGTGGAAGCTGCAGCTCCTCGCTCGCGCGCGTTATTATGCGCATTTGCTCGCTCAGTCCCTGTCTCTGTCTCTCTCTCTCTCTCTCTTGCGAAGAGCACCCCTCATCTGCCGCAACCCGTCACACGCCAGTGTACTCGCGCAGTATACTCGCAGACAGCCGCGCCCCACTCCGGGGCAACCAGCGCACGCAGCGGCGATAAGCGCGCCCCCGTACGGCCAAACGCGGGTATATAAGGGCAAACGCGCAGCTCGGCAGTCAGTCGGTTCGGCGCTCCGACCCAAGCGACTGTTCTCTACTTTGGTGCTCCAAGTATTGATCAGCCTCTAGGGAACGGTGTGACGAGCCGAACCTCCTCATTCCTTGGTGCTCCGGGGATGACGAGTTCCTGCCCCTCGGTTTGACTATTGGCACTCCGTAGCCAAGACGAAGGGTCCTGACCCGACCGCGACGCGTTACGCGCCCCCGTGACACCGCCGAAGAAGGCTGAAGCGAGAGAGCCTCCTGGTGCTGCAGACTTTCGGACTTTGCCAACCTGCGCCTCTCCCCGGTAAGAGCTCCGCCGTGAAGAGGACAGGCCGACATTCGCACACACTCCTACCCTTACGCGTTCCGTGCCAGAGGATGGAGTAACTACTTGGTGCTCCGGTAGTTACTCAATCCAGCGGCCCCTGCATCCCCCACGATCGGCGCTCCGTAGTAAAGGAAGCAGGCGTAGTCACCGACCGTAGTTCTTTTAATATTGTAATGTCAGTGATAGTCACAGGCAAAGCAATGTAAACCCACACACACACACACACACCGATACACCAACGTCTAGCGTAATTGGAATCGTACTATTGAACGCCGTTTCATTGTTTCAGGCTCACACACTCTCCACGGACTGATACCCTGAGTTAGCTCCCTGGAGGGCTGTATAATTATATACCTTATATTTTCTAATGAAACTTTTTAATAAAGAATAATATTTACATAACATCAATTGGCCTGAATCATTTTGTAGACACCTGAACCTTGAAATCCCGATTTTACCCGAAAATCCCTCGGTTACACACTCTCTCTCTCTCTGTTTCTGTCTCTGTCTCTCTCTCTCTCTGAGACCGCAGGTCGATTGTTTAACTAAAAAAGTAAATAAAGCCCTTTACAGCCTGCGGTTTATAAGGGTATGTACCACCGAGACTTTACGCAGAAGATTGGTTGAAGCCTTAGTCGTACCACATCTAGACTATTGCACTATAGTGTTGCTTGATGCGTCCGATGAACAAAGAATACGGTTACAGAGACTACATGTGTGAGATACATATATGGTGATAAGAGGGACGAGCACATCACCCCCTATAGAAAGCGGCTGGGCTGGTTGCGTGTTGATACTCGAAGGAATTATTTTGCTGCAATTATTATGTATAAAATCCTTCGATTACATGAACCTGAGTATTTGGCAGCTTTTTTTAGCAGGCATCAGCCCAGGACCACTAGCAGGGGTGTTGCACAGGAACTTTCAATACCAAGGGTGCGCACGGAGACAGGAATGAGATCTTTCCAAGTTCAATGTGCGCGTCTTTGGAACTCTCTCCCGGACTCTCTGCGCAACTTACCATCTTTGCGCAGATTTAAGACGGCCATCTTTCAACATCTGCTCGACCTTGATTCGTTATGCGTTTAACTTAGTGACTTACACTACACGCTTGGGTCAGAACTATAAATTTTCTGTATGTTAATTTATTATGTTCTGTCCCATATACTTATTTTTTTTAGAAAGTGTGAGTGTATTTATTGGCGTGAGTGAGTGTGTGGTAGGATGAGTGCATGTGTGATTGTGTTGTAAAGTTTCTTATATTCTTTTTATTTTAACCAAGACTGATAGATATCGATCGTTTCTTTATATTAAATTTGTTTATTTGTATTTTAATTAAGACGCTCTGTGATATTACGTTTAAGTGGTAATTTTTGACGACTGAAACAATGTAAGACTGACTCAGCTGTGATATCATAGAAAGACTGAAAATGTATAACTGCGATAAACCAAAAATAATGAAATGTATAATCCAAAGAAAAAATCAACATGTATTTAACATGTACATTTTGTAAACTATTTACAAACTTATATCTATCTATCTATCTATCTCTCCTCCTCTCTCTCTCTCGTTCCCACTCGTGCTCATTCTGACGGCTTTTGACTTTGTCGTTATGTTTATGCTCGCGTTGACGCTTGAATCCCTTTTAGCGCGACATTCTGGACAGACATGAAGCATAACCACTCCACTTAGCACACTTCTCCACATTACACTTAGCACACTTGATCAGTGCGAGATCGTTGCGTGAATTTCTACTCCAAAATTGGCAGGACTTTTTCTGCTTCATATTAATTAAATTTTTTTTTTTTATTGGGTTTTATTGGCCATGGTGATCTCTGCACATTTAGCCATGATACTGTATCTTTGCCCAGTGGGACTTTTTCTTTTTTCAAATCTTTGTGCCCAGTGGGACTTTTCAATATTGCCCAAAGGGACTTTTTTAATTCGATATTTTGCCCAGAGGGACTTTTTTCTTTATCTGAAACAATGCCCAGTGGGACTTTTTCTTTCAATATCGCAGTCATGGGTACTTTTTCCGTCCGAAAAAAACCCGAAAAATTTCCGGGCTTCAGACGGGAATCGAACCCACGACCACTTGAGTCGCCTTGTTTAGCAGGCAAGCGCCTTACCCACTAAGCCAAGGACGGCTCATTATTTAAATTAATTTAATTTAATTAGTGCTCCCCTCTAACGGAGAACATTGAAAATTTCGGCCGCGAAGAAAGGCACAGACTAGCAGAGCGAACAAGTTTATATACACTCATTACAATCACGTCAACACAATCATGCACCTGCCAAGTAATATTCAGACATGCCCAGTAACCACCTCTGAAAATGTCGCCGATGTCGTTACGAAGTCGAATCTCCAGCCAAACAGAAAACAATGCAAGCAAAGCACCCCCAGTGATGATAACAGTGGATATGATGGCTTGCATGTAGGCGCACGCAAGTAACCTGCAACAAAACACCCGAAGGCAGGTAGGCAAGCAGCAATACAAAAGGTCGGCAGCCTTAGCAGCCTTAGAAGTGCCCTAGTTCTTCTTGGGTCCGATATCCCGTCGTAAAACCCAGTGCGAACGCACTGGCCGCCGGTTTTCGCTGCGCAACCCGTTCGAAGCAACCAGCGACGGAGTTTGTAAGCCGCGAGTCGAACTCCGCGGCAGCTCCAAAACCAACGACATCCGCGACCGTATGCGAACTCAGCTTGTTCGTCGTGTTTAAATTATAGTTATGTTCTATTGTATTTCTATTCCTTTTTATCAATTCGAAGAATATATAACCATTTACTTTACATTGCATTGCATTCACGCGAGTTTCATTCACTGTCCTCGCCCGAACCATTTTGCTTATCCGAACCATTTTCCTCGCCCGTGCGATTACCGCCCTCACCGAGCCTGCCGGTGCAAGATGCTGAAGAAGCCGAACAAGTTCGCGTACCCTTTTCAGGGCGTCCACACCAGAGGCAGCGGAGATACAATCAATCGCTGAGCTCGAATAATCTCTCTCTCTCTCTCTCTCTCTCTCTCTCTCTCTCTCTCTCTCTCTCTCTCCTGCTGCCCGCATGCCTTCGGGCGTTTTGTTGCAGGTATGTTGCATGCGCCTATATGCAAGTCTACATCTCCATTATCCTCTCGACTGGGGATGCAAGTCTTGCATTATTTTTCTAAACTCACATTCTCCTGTATATTCATTGGCACGCATAAATACCGACAAATACACAATGATTCACAAACACGAACGCACATGTACGTACACACACACACACACATACACACACGTATTCAAACACATGCAGATACTTATTTCATTACTCTGCATTAAAGCTGGCCCGAAGTATCACACTTTCAGGTCTCGTAGAGCAAAAAGTATGCTTCAGCGGTAATTGTGGCCGTGACAACTTTTGTTAGGGATTAAATAAACAACAGTTTTTCAAAATTTCAAACAAATCTGCAGAGACCCCGCACCCATAAGGTTTGTGCGGGGTCCAAATGGAAAATTCAATAGTTCATCAAAAAAATTCCAAAATATTCTCATGTATTCTAAGGTTGATTCTATGAACATTTTATTCTTGTCAATTTCTGTGTAAATGTAATAGTTTTTAAATGAAAAATTTCTTAAAATCAAACTTACTCCAACTTTTTGTTTCTTGTTCCCGAGATAACAGCATTCATGCTGGAGCAAAATGTTCTTAGAATCAATCGTAGAATACATGGAAAAAATTACCTTTTGCAAAAATACAAAAATTTTCTTGAAACTTCTTGAAATAATTCGGGTGCATTCTTTAAGTAATTCTAAGAACTTTTTCCATAACTCCAGAGTTATTGAGTAAAAAATTCATAAACATATTGACAAAAATTTTGCAATCAAGGCGCCATGTTGAAAACCCCCAGGTGAAAAATCGATCTGGTAACCATGAGTTCTCATATTCAAACATTTATTCCACCGGTTAATAAGGTTCCGAGTCGATTCCACTCGGGAAACCTTTTGAAAACTCATGTTTTTTGCTTTTTAAACTGCATTTTGCAATAGTAAAAAATCTTTTTTGAAATTTTAATGGGCACCATCGGAAAGAGCAGATCTTAAACTTTCAGAATATGATCTTCTCATTTTTTTTGACGTTTTGAACGTCAGTTACAAGCTCTTAAAGACCGGGGTACCGCGAGTGGCGTTCTTAATTATTTCTTACGTTATCTGCTTTGAAAAAATTCTATTTTCATATATTCCGCGAGAAATTGCACGCTCTTTCAGAATCCGTAGCCAGAATTACGATTTAACCCCAAGAAAAAGAAATATGGCTGATTTAAACATAAAAAACATGAAAAAACATGAAAACATGAGACTTTAGCAAAAAGTTCACAAGAACAAGAATGTCTTAGAATTAGTCAAGGAACACTCTCAAATATTTTCAGAATTTTCGGAGACAATTTTTTATTTTCTAAAAAATTCGGGAAATCCAAATTTTCAAAAATGTCTAAAAAAATTTTGAATAAATTTGAGAGTGTTCCTCGTCTAATTCTAAGACCTTTTGGTTCTTGTGAACTTTTTGCGAAGGTCTATAGTTTTCGAGAAAAAATAATTTTATCCTTTATTTTGGCAAAAAAGAGCGTAATATTTATGTACACAAATTTTTTTTCAGCCGCCATTTTGTAAAAATGGGGTTCATTAACATTAATATAAAAATTTTCTATCAAGCTTCAACTGCCATGATCACCTCTGATCATAATTATAAGGGGAGACCTTGGCGGTATCATAGCAAAAAATTATCCAGAAAAACTTTTTTTCGAAAATTTTCAAGTTTTTTATGTTTAAATTTATGTTTAACCATTTTTTTTCTCGAGGTTAAATCGTAATTCCAACTACGGATTCTGAAAGAGCGTGAAATTTCACGTCGGAATATATGAAAACAGATTTTTTTTCAAAGCCGATAACATAAGAAATAATCACGTTGAAAACTTACTCGAAATTTGGGCCGTTTGGGCGTTAAGGTTTAAGATCTTGGCCATGGTCGATGACTTATCATACTTGACTAAGCAGTCGTTGCCTAATATGCATAATAGGGTTGAAAATGAAAATAACAATGTTAATAATGCTGCGAACTTCTTATAAATGGTATTTTTGATGAAACTCGTGCAGACGTTAATCTTCATGACGTCGCGTTCGCAGCACTCATCGCTGTCCTTTCTACTCTTGATAGGAAGGAAGTTATCAGTGCTCGTGTCCTTCAGCCTCGCGACGTGTCCGGTGAGCGAGGAGAGGAGCCTAGGACTGGCGCGGAGTTGTTAACGAGGCGACCCTTGTCTTATCTGGTTCGCCTCGCCAGTGGTAAGTGCGTAAATGATACCTTTCGCGCTAAGCACACTTATTCAAACACCTACCTCACTACTGAAAATGTCAACTCTACTCCTCTTAACTCGGAGTCTGCTACGCTCTTGCCAGATAGAAAAATTTTTATCAATGAATTGTTACACCCACAAGTCTCCCGTTGGAAAGGCGAAAGAAGATGTTGTTGTAGCAAATATTGCGATATCTGATTCGTGACAATCTTGTCTAAAATTTTAGCCACGTGGCACAGATTTAAGCCCTTTTCCTGACATCGGGATATTCAAGTGATCGTAATGAGAGATTTTCATTTATATTGGAGCAAGAATCTCGATTAAATTTTCGAAGTAGTTGAACGGTAGCTGATCGAGACTACTTCTCTCAGATTTGGAAGCTAGGGTTTTGTCAAATTTAACGATTTCGGAACATGAAATTTCGTCGAATAAATTGGCATCATCCAAGTGAGGCGAATGTATGATACGCTTGATTGTAACCATCGCATAATTTGGGTGAGCACTTTCCGGGCCCATTTGACTAAAATACGAGACACGTATCTTATATTTTCGATGAAAGAATGCCTCTGTAAAGTTTCATCAAAATCGGTTTCCCAGTCTACTTGGGTTCCCCTTGAAAGTATAGCGATCTCTCATATTTATATTTAGGTCACCGACTATTATTAGATTTATAAACTGACGTTAATACTAAACCACTGGGTCATCTGTAAACAACAGCCAGTAATAGCTTATGACTGCATAAAGATCTAATGATCAGATTCGCCACCTCCAGGATTATAAATTCAGTCTCATTTCTATTTGTATTCTCTGATTTTTATAATACGGTATCTCACGAGATTTATGAATATAACAGGCGACACATCCACCTATCATAGCATGGCCGCTAACCTCCGACTTTTAATAGCGATCATTTCTAAACAATTCGTCATCGCCAATTATTAAATCTTGCGATGGAATTCCAGAATGAAGCCAGGTTTCGGTGAGCGCAAGAAAACTAGAAGCTTGTTTCCCTACATAACTTAACATAAAATCTCGCTTAGATCTAATACAATTTTTATAAAGATGAATAATTTTAATGTCATCTAAGTTTCTAGTTGGTGCAGTTAGGTCACCCGCGAGTCAAGCGAGTTTTACAAGATCGCCTTCACAAGTAACGACTCGTAGTTCGCATTTTTGCGTACAAAAATGCGCACATTGCAGACCTAAACACGCTCATAACCCAATTGTCTTGTATTAACTCTAACGCTCCTTCCGTCACTGCGATGAAAAATTTTCGAGAAAACTAAGGCGACAGGCACTGCACCTTAAGCAATTTTAAGAAGCATGGTAGTATCACGAACTTGAACAGATGTAATTTGAAGGATGAGCGAAAATATCTGTGATAAGTGGATGTGTCATATACTAATTGTATGTGGAATGTGTAAGCACATGAAAGCTTGAGAATCTCAGCGGCCTTTGTATCAGCGATTAATAATAAAGTACTAATTATATCTTGTGTATATGCTGCCTTTTATTTAAAGGAAACAATGTCTTTGACAAGGTGCTAATGCTTTCCCTGGCTTTCGAGGATGCATTTTTCGTAAGAATTCTACGTATATTGTATGCATGCAGTAGCAGATCTTGCGCGTTTATAAAGGTGAATATTGTACTAGTTATATCGTGATCTGTGTACATATTCGAATCCGGTAGGCCAGAGATAATTATTTCGGGAATAGAAATTGCAAGAGCAGCGGTAGTTCAGGGCGACGAAGATTTTAATCGCTTTGTAATTTGCCCACGTATAACCAGACGCAACAAATACGAGTTGTATTTGCTTTAATATAAGATAATGCACACCCCGGATGAAAATTGGCACTGCTACGTCACAAGTAATAAAATCAAGCACAAACTTATAGCACTTGACGCACAAACGATCACCGGTGTTAGGCCCACTCGGATAAGTATCTTGGGCCGGCACTTATGCATATTCAGCAAAACATATATTAAGATATATGTACAAAATAAAATCATTGATGTGATGTGATGTAATGAATAAAATCTACTATATAATGACCAGAGAAATAAAATTGAAATATACTTAAAATTAAAATCGAGAATGCTTTTGTGAAATGCAGACGTCATAACCGGAAGGCAGTTACGCTCACCACAACTCTACTCGGTGTGTTAGGAAATTAATTAACTGAAGTGATAAATAGCGTTATAAAATTAAAGAGAATGTGCTGTGGGTGGGTAGAGGAAGAATAAATGTGATTGAAATAATTACCAATTACAATTCACTATTTCATAAAGCGGTTTTTGAGGGAAAAAATTATCAGCAGGAAAAAAGCAGTTGGAACATTTAGTTAAGGTTATAACAAAGAGAAAAAAAATAATTAAACACGAGACGAAGCAAAATGGTGAAATGGGGTGGCTTTTAGGGGTTGAAAACGTTTTTTTGCAATTTTCATGAAAACTTGACCTCCTAGCGAAAAATGTTGTACACAGAAGTAGGGAATAAAAAAACGGAAAACTTTCATCTAAGACATTTTTTAACATAACCTCAAATTGTCCGAGAAAATGGCGGAAAATCGATTTCACACTTTTATTTTTTTACTTCGTAAAAATAATTCAATTTACTTGAAATTTTGTGAAAGTATACCTTTCTTGCACTGAATAAGCATAATTTTTTTTGAATAAGGAAAACAAGCAGTTTTCGTAATATTTACATTTTTCGAAAAAAAAAAAAGAAAATCTTCCACGGAAAACTTTCTGGAACTTTTTTTCGATTTCAATATCGTGTCATAGCTCATTTTAACCGTTGATATCTCTACTTTAAAATGATCTATACATGTCGATGGTTTATTTCTCATTGAACTGTTGAAATTGAAGAAAAAACAAAAAAATGACTTTTTCAATATCTTATATTATTTATGTAAATAGTAGATTAAATTTTATTGACAGAATTTATTTTAATGTCATATTACTAAAGTTGAATGAATTTAATTGAAGAAAGTGCAGAAAATCATGTCAATTCACCGTACTGTACTGAAAGTCGGAAATTAGAGTTAAGACTCGGTAGTCCAGTATGCATTTTTATTAACAAATATTTTTTCACTAAATAAGTAGTAGTAATTTATGCTAGGTACGTTTTGATAAAATAATTTGAATACATAATTATGAAGTAGAACAATTCATTTATTATTTGACATTTTTATTACAATTATATATTACAAAAGTTTGTATTCGCTTTGTTTTTACAAATTACTTTATAAAAATAAAAAATATACAAAAAATGTTAATACGCTAATATTTGTATTCTTTGTGGGACTTTGTATTTCTGAAGGATCTTCTAGATCGAGATCAATGTCTTCGAGATCTTCAATTTCAACAGGATAATTCGTAGGCGGCTCTTCAATTTCTTTCGAATCGCTTAAATTCTCGAATATTTCTTGATCTCTATTACAGCAGTTTTCACGACAATTAGTACATAAATTAGTACATTTTAAGCCGTGTTTTCGGCAGCCACATCTTATATTATTACAATCAGTTTCACAGCTACAACTAATAGTTTTTAATAATTTTTCTGGAATTAACTCTGCATTGTCTGGAATAAATGTAGGTACGAGTCTACCTTGGCGTTCCTTCCAGCCCCATTGCTTAGCTTTGTTATTGAGCTCGCTGTTGAAATAACCAAGCCAAGTTTGTAACTGATAATATACTCTTTAAGAGTGTTGTGCAGCTGCTCCTTCAGTGGGGGGGGGGGGGAGTTTTTCCAATTTGAACGCTGATTTATTAGTTGCCAGTTGGTACTGCTGAAATCTTAATTGATTCAATGTTTTATTCAGAGTTTTACTTATGTAAATACCAGCTATAAGTTGATATCCATTTTTTTCAATAGATTCTTGATCTGCATCTTTTTTGAAAAAAATATCAGCTATGCTTGATAAATTTTTGTTACGTAGTAATTATTGAACTATTGTTTTTTTTCATTTTCCAGCAAAACCAGAAGTTGTATCGCAACCCGAAAAAGCGTGAAGAAATGCTATTATATTTTAGTATGATTCGTGTTTGAAACAATTCGATGTATAAAATAAATCCTTTTGATTGCCTGAGCCTGGTTTGTGGAAAAAAATAATGAGACCATTTGAATTTAGTTGATGTAGAAGTATAAATAGATCTATGTCCTGACCAACAACGACGACAGTTTTATCATCGCGTTTTGCAATTTCAATTGCAGTATTTACAATTAACGCGTCGGCATCTTCGGAAGCTTGCTTGCACAAAAATCCCTCTGATTGTAATTTATTTGATATAGTTTGAATTAAATTGTTCTTGTTATTTTTATTAGATAAACATTTCTCTTGTGAAAACGGTATTTTACTTATATCTTGATACTCAAACGTAGGGATGTTTACAGATTTCTTACGACGTGAACGTTCGGCTTCTTTCGTGCCCATCGAAGTACTTCGGGACAGCCGTCGAATACTATAAAACTATAAGCAGCTAATGGTTTCGAACATAATTAAAATATTTATTTGCAATTCCTTCGATAGTATCGTTCTTTTGCCAAATAACTTTATGAAATAAAAATCCTCCGTCAATGACATGTAAAATATTGTTACAGGTTGGTAAAGCATTAATGCTTGTAAATTCACCGTATAATTCAGATTTTATGTTTTTTCTGCGCCCATTTTCTGTAAATAGTGACAGAGGAAATGGAGCAAGTTCATATTCCAAAAACTCTTTCATATCACCTTTGCTGTTAATATTTAATGAAATTCTTTGGAATAATAATAAAGGGTTGATCACTAATTTTTCATCGTTAACGTTCACTGATGATTGAAGTGCTTTCAGAGGCAATAATTTGTTTTTTCTTTGAAATCTAAGACTACCAAAATTATTTCCAATAATAGATTTCAGATTTTTCACCTTCTTCTCGCGCTTTATAGTAATTAATTGTTTCGTCACCAATAATTCCAGAATAAATGGACATAATATTTTGAGTAGCTGGAAATGGGTCATAACGATCGAAAAAATTAAATAGTTTTTGAAGGTCTGCCACACATCTTTTAACTCGATATTTTTTGGAATCTAGATGTTGTTCTGTTGTTGCAAAACCAACATTGCAAAAATCTTCCATTTCGTTGCATACGTCAATTAAAATGATCATAGATAAAATAAATTTAGCTAAAACACTTTCAGACAATCCACGACCGTGCGTAAGTCCACCCTGAGTTTTCATGGATCTCATTAAGACTTGTTCAATACTCATGTCAGCCCAAACTCCCGACCAAAACTTGTGAGTTCTTCTGACAGTAAAAAAGCCTTCAGACGTAAATTTGTCAAATTCATATTTACACATTGAATAAGTAAGTTTTCGCATATCCTTCAGATATAAATGCGCTGACTTTGCATACAAAAAATGTCCACTATCGTGGAAATATCGGATCATCCTCTCAACGCATTACAAATATTAATCCAAATTTCCTAATTTTTCTGCTCTTATAAAATCTTTGATAATTGAAATCATCTCCCAGTACTGTATCCCAAGTTGCGAAGTATGTCCTTTTTTTTAAATAAATCCAACTGCTCAGTAATTTTTTTTTATATCAATAAATTCCTCTTTTTTTAATTCCTGAGCAAAATTTTGTTGTTCTATAAGGAGTAGTGCATCCAACTTTTCTTTTTCTATATCTGTTAATTTCATTAACGATAAAATAATTTCAGTCAAAGCAAGTTGTACAAGAAAGTGCCCTCTTACAGATCTTAAATACGCATGCCCTGATAAAGCTATATCAGCCGAATTTTCGGCATAAATTTCACAAAAAGCTTCGCGTAGTCCACTGTACTCCATTATAAATCCTACCGCTCCAAGAAAGGACATCAGTAAATGTAAACCGTCAAGTCTTACCCTAATACATGATAAATTATATGGATCATTTTCTGGATCTAAACTGGCCAAAATCTCACGAGCTTTCTGCCATAGTGGCTGATCAAACGTAACGAAATATATACTCTGCTCTTGCTTCTTGCTATATTCAGCCGCTTGAATCAATACAGTAAAAACTGTATCGCAGTTACTGAGCAGGCTATTAACAAATGGTAGGGCAATAATTTTTGAAGCTTTATAACTACAATTGAAATGTAATTTCTGTATGAATCTATTCCAACCATCAGAAAACTTGTACGAAAATTTTGAATAAAACCAAGGAAAATCTTGCATTGAAGTCTTATAGGATTGATTACTATTCTCCTCATAAATATTTTCTACAGTAATCGATTTTAAACCATCTGAACTTTTTTTTTCAAAACGCTTCAACTCAACAAATCCAAATTTGCCAATCTCTTCAGATGATGGGATCTTATCAATTTTGCAATAGTTTTTTTCAAAACAACGCTTGTTGACGGAGTCGCAATCATGATTCCACCCATAGCATGTATGTATGTCTGCCATTGATCGTACATGTCCGATGATCGGTATTATCGAAAACAAACTGAATGTATGCATCTGCCGTTAAAGTATGATCTGCCGGATCGATAATAATGGACGACTCAAATTTTAAAACTTCTTTGTAACAAGCTGCTAATCCTAAATTAGATAATGAATCAATCAACCCTTTAGAGGCATATTTTTTATGAATCATAGACGACAAACCAAGAAGGATTGGCGACGAAAAAGAACGTGGCCTTGCAGATGAGATTATACAGTGCGACAATGTTGCATTTTTTTGTCATATCGAAGTTGATTGCTTTCACTTTTCTCTTTATGTGCTTTAACTATAATGTCTAAAAAAGTTTTTAACGTTTTAGGTACATCATTAAAAAGATTTTCTTTCTTCAAATTTGGAATTTCATAATGATCGTTAATATAACATGTCAATCTAATGTCCTCTAAACAAATTTTAGCAGCCATCTCAACAATTCGAATAGCCTCATCTGCAGGATTTTTAAATCGCTTTTCATACCAATCTTTAGCAAGTTCTTTAGTAATATTTGTTTTGTATAAAATTATGAGATCATTTCTTTTAGTGTGACATATTATTTCATTTGAAAAGTGATCATTCAATTTACTTTTTATGGTTTTCATGACTGGAAATTTATAATCTGGATCATCTGCAAAATCTGTCTTAATGTCACTTTTCTTACTTTTCAAGTACTGTATCATGTATTCAATAAAATCTTTTGTACTCTGACTGGCGGGACGGGCAACATTCGAAGTTGAGGGACTATCTCTATAAAAATTCGTCATACAAACACTATGATAACGGGCATTTTCTGCAATTAAATCTTGTACACTACTCAATCGCGCTAGCACAATTTTACATTGCGTTTAGCAGCGTCAATAATATTTTCTCTCGTAGATACATTACTTACGAAACGTACTTCATGCCTGTATTAATCACAAACTTCACCACAGAAAAAGGAAAGAGATGCAAAATTAAATTTCTTGCGTCACTACAAATTTGCTTACCTTCTGATAATCTCTTTTGTACCTTTTTTGAAATTCGTCAATTGAACATTCTCTGTTGTAACTTGTTTGACATTTTCGATGAACATGAGCTGATTTAAATTTTTCCATTTTTCTGAATTTCTGATCACATCTTGTTTTGCTAGATTCAATCAAACGATTGATATCAACTGCTTTAATTTCATATAAATGGTCCGGATCAGATTTATTGCAAATAATGTAAGCGTGTTCATCCATACTGTCAATCTGAAATATTGAAATTACATAATTTAAAAAATGTTTCAAAATTTGATAAAACTGTCATAAAATTTTAATATTTATTGAATTTTCAAAGTAAAATATATTGAAAGTAAACTGTGGAAATTTTATCCCGAAATTGAAAACACTTACCGGTCTGAGTCACAACAAGCGTCGTTAATCACCAGGCAGATGCTAACGGTTCTTCTCCCCTCGTTTGCGTGGTAATCCGTATACCTGCGTTTGTAGCCCATGAGTTTATTCTAGAATAAATTCAAAGCGCTACCAATATTGTAGTAATTCTAAAGTGCACGCTTGTAGTTTCACGCGAATAAATAAATATTATACATAATAATATAAATCAAACTAATACTTTTATATATATATAATAACATACAAAAATTATTACGAATAAAACACGTATACAATTTCGAATCATAAAGGAATACTATCTTAAAATAATTTGTTTACCTTACTATTTTATGACGACAGCTGATTCTTATTAATAAACACTTATTCTGTTCGATTTTTTAATTACAATACTCAAATCACTACGTGGTCTCAAATGCTTCCGCACAACTAGATGACTGAGTAGGTACTAAATGCGAGCTCACCTGCTCTCTTGACCCGCCGGCCGGGCCCCGGCTACTCTTACCTCCCACACCTCACTCGAGCCCGCCTCTTTAAACGGCCTTCAACCTTCTCTAAGTATCTATACTATTCGTTCCAAATATGTTTCTAATAAGAATTTTGAAGTGTACATTTTTGTAATATTTCCTACCACATTTATATGCATAACTTCAAACATTTTTTATTAATTTGTTATTTATTTAAAAGTTTCAGAATGATTTTCCCCACTTTCTTCAATTAAATTTATTCAACTTTAGTAATATGACATTGAAATAAATTCTTTCAATAAAATGTAATCCATTATTTACATAAATAATAAAAAAATTGAAATAATATAACATATTGAAAAAGTCGTCACGCGAAATGTAATTTTTTTTTAGTTTTTCTTCAATTTCAGCGGTTCAATGAGAAATAAACCATCGACATGTATAGATCATTTTAAATTAGAGATATCAAAGGTTAAAATGAGCTATGACACGATATTGAAATCGAAAAAAAGTTCAAGAAAGTTTTTCGTGGAAGATTTTCTTTTTTTTTTCGAAAAATGTAAATATTACGAAAACTACTTGTTTTCCTTATTCAAAAAAAAATTATGCTTATTCAATGCAAAAAAGGTATACTTTCACAAAATTTCAAGTAAATTGAATTATTTTTACGAAAGTAAAAAATAAAAGTGTGAAAAATCGATTTTCCGCCATTTTCTCGGACAATTTGAGATTATGTTAAAAAATGTCTTATATGAAAGTTTTACGTTCTTTTATTCTCTACAACTTCTGTGTGCAACATTTTTCGCTAGGAGGTCAAGTTTTCACGAAAATTGCAAAAAAATATTTTCAACCCCAAAAAACCACCCCATTTCGCCATTTTGCTTCATCTCGTGTTTAATAATTTTTTTTTCTCTTTGTTATAACCTTAACTAAATGTTCCAACTGGTCTTTGCCTGCTGATAATTTTCTCCTTTGTAGGCTTCAAAATTCGCTTTGGTACTAGCCTATATATTCTTTTTAAAAATAATAATTACAATAATATAAGTACAGTTACATTGTAGTTAAATTGAATTAGGTTGAGACATTCTGAATGCTATTGATTTGCAAATAATGATGACTTAAGTAGGGTGACTAGACCAATAAATGAACACGTACCAGTGAATGAACACACATTTAATACACATTTAATCAAAAAATATTAAACTGTAGCCAATTTGTTTATTCATGAAAATAATAATAATGGATTCGTTAGGGTTTTCTGAATATATAGTATATTAAATTATATAGACTTATTTTTTAATTATCATGAAAAAAAAATTGAAAATTATGTACACTCGTGTTTTGCATGAAAATCCGCCATGTCTTAGTGTGATACGCTAGCATACATAGTTACATTAACACAAATAAATTTGCAAATACATAGTTGCAAATACATATAAATAATAAATATAGGAAAAAATATAACTTCAAATTTCTTATTTTTACATAATACTTATAGAAATATGATTTTAAATAAATATTAATAAGTTACAAAACCAAACACCAGTTCAAATATTCCTTACTCCAATGAATGGACGCTTGTTTATTTACTACCAGTGAACAGACCCGCACAAAAAAAGTCAAAGTGGGTTGAGAGATTTTAAGGTTAGTTATTTTGTTGATTTTATAAGAAGAGACTGCTTAAAGTTAAACATTAAATTCAAAATGGTTATGTTAAATTATTAAATGAATATTTACCTATATATCGGATAGTCTATAAATCGATGTTGCTATACTTATTATGTATTCAATGTTGTTTAACAATTTGTGTTTATTTCTCTTTTTGCTTACATTAAAAATAAGACTATTTAAAATTTTGTTTAATAAAGTTTCTTGAAAAACATAATTTTATTTATTATATATTTAATTAACAAGAATCTACTGAAAAAACATTCATCCAGTGTATTTTCAATAAATTAACTTATGATAGGGTTTGGTAAAATTTAAGGTTTTGTTAATGTTCATTCACTGGTCTTTCCCATTTACTCGTTGTTCGTTCACTGGGTTTTCAATAGTTTTTGATGAGTTTTGCTATTTTTAAATTGTTTAAAATAATTTTTAATTAATTTTTTATAAATTTTATGTAATTTAAATAATATAGTTTCCATCAAAAAGATACTTCACTTTAATAGTAATTTTTAAGTATTATAATTTTCAATGAAAGACAGGAATTTCCTTATCTGTTCATTCACTGGTCTAGTTACCCTATAGTTATTGTATTATATGAAGATCCGTGAAATTATTGTTCACGAGTGAATAAATTAAAGTCTCTGTGCAAGACCACCGATAAAGCACAATGATAATATTAATGCCACAAGGAGTAAGGACCGCTAAGAATAAGTAAGTAATAATAACGTCTATGTTCTATGTGAGCATCATCCAATAGGTTTTTTATCACTTAAAATTATTTTTGGACAACCATTATAAAATATTCTCTCGAATGGCTCGAGTTATGGCTTGCGCCGTGGCTTTCCTGGTTTAAGTTCTACCCATTTGGTAAAATGGTCCTGCATCACCAGCAAAGACGTATTTCCTGAGTTTGATCTGGGGAGTGGTCCTACTAAATCTATGGAAACCATTTCCCATGGTTCGTCTACATACGTTGCGTGCATAGCCGTGTTTTGTTCCTGACTTTTGTGTAATTGAGAGCTTTTACATGATCTGACATATTTCGTGACCTCTTTAAACATTCTTGGCCAGTAGTATACACGAGCTAACCGAGCTAATATTTCAGCAATCCCTAGATGACCGGCTGTCGGTGAATCTTGATTTTCGCGCAACTCTCTGTCTTTCACTAGACACTTCGGAGATTTTACATTCATCCGATAGGTTTTGCTCATTAAAATCCAGCGTGTGTAACACATGACGCTATAGTCTTCCGTCTGACATTATATTCGGGATGTTCGTCTGGTTTTTCTTTTACTAATTTTATATGTTTTACGTACCACTTATCATCCTTTATTTCGTCTGTTTCGTAAATTTGGAGTGGTTCACGAGGCAGTGCATCGAGCATATTATTCTCTGCTCATTTTCGGTATTGAATTTCGAAATCCCACTGGCTTAATTCCAGTGACCATCTTACCAATCTACTGTTCGTGTCATCCATCTTGTCTAACCATTTTAATGACTGATGGTTGGTAATTACGATAAAGTGGTATCTCTCTAGATAGTCTCTCATTTTCTGAATTCTCTTAGCTTATTTAGTATCGAATTTATCGGTGGAAGCGGGTGTTTTGTCTTAACATTAACAGCCGTTTGTATGTATGAGTGTGTGAATGCTGCGCGTAGGTAGAAGCATACGAGTGGTGGTAACACCGCGCGGGCCTGCTTCCGTTTGCCGCGAATGGACGGTAGCGTCATCGCGAGGTTTTTGCCGCCGAAGTCAGTGTATAACGGCCAACCGTGAAGAGCAGTCGCGTGCGTACTCAAAACCGTCAACGTTTCCCTTTGTGTGTCCCAGGTAGAAAGGAAAGACGCAGGAAAACGTACTGCGTAAGTGATAGAACATACTTAATAAGCATTATAGTCAGGTAGGAAAGACGCAAGGATAACGAACTGTGCAACGAGCCTAGTATGTACGGCTTCGGCTCTCTGTTTCTCCCACGCGACGACACGTGCAGCCTCTACGGCTTCGTTTTCACTCACTCGGCACTGATGCCAGCAGGTGAGACAAGTACTACCTAACAAATGCTCTATTCTCGGCACTTACACGTCTTGTAACAAGCGCTCTATTTTCGGTGCAATTTTATATCGCAACAAGCACTTTGTGCTCGGCGCAATCTTATATCGCAGCAAGCGCTCTATTCTCGGCACAATCTTGTATCGCAACAAGCGCTTTATTCTCGGCGCACTCTCGTATCGTGATAAGCGCTCTATTCTCGGCGCATCATTTATTGTTCATCTCTCCATACTCTGTAAAATTAATTAGTTGAATAAAACTGGGTTAATAAAAAATCAAATAAAAGCTATCAAATCGGTCTTTAATTAAATAAAAAATTAAATCACCAATCATATACCACCTGAAGTATGATAGTAACTCGTGTTCGACGAAACAGTGGGTAAGCATATTTTTCCGAAATTTTGTTTAGTTTTCTGAAGTCAATGCAGAATCTCATCTTGCCATCCTTTTTTGGAGTAAGAACTATTGGAGAACGCCATGGAATAGCTGAAGGTTGAATGAGCCCTTCTTCGATCATTTTATCTACTTCTGCGCAGATCGTTTCCGTCATTACTGGTTTCTTAGTCGATAACGTTGTTTAGTGGGAGTATCGTCAATGAGCTTAATTTTGTGTGTCGCTAGTAGAGTTGCACCTTTTATCGATTTGAATGTCGCTATTTCTTCTTCAATGACTTTTCCCAAAAATTCTTTTTGTAACTCCGAAATATTGGCTAATCCTTTCAGCTCCTCTACCTCGCATAAACTCCTTGTTTTGTTGACATTTCCAAGATTTAGTATTTTGACGTTTAGTCTTAACGATATGTTTAGACGCAATAAAATATCCATACTTAAAAATTTGTGGGTAATGTTTATATCATTGATGCATGCTAAGCCTGATACGGTACTATCTAGGTCGGTCGATGTGACATCGGTCATGGCTGCGGTTTTTTCTTCTGTAGTGCGATGCCAGCCTTGTTGAACTGCTTTTTTGGCACATCTTGAATTAGCATATGAGCATACTGATCCTGGGTCTATTAATCCCATAAAGCTTTCATCTCTAATTATTATTCGGACGTAATATCGGTTGTTATAGTTTCCTCCGGTCGGTCTTTCTTTTGCGGACCGGCCGTTTTCGTGTTTTCCGTCTGGTGACATTTGCAATTTCTGGTTAAAATTCCGTCCTTGCTCGAATACGAGCAGAATTTCCTTGATTTATTTTTGCAGTCGATTCTATTGTGTCCTTTCTGTTTGCATTCTCAACAGCATTGATTTTTCTCGTATTCTGCCATCATGACTCCACCTGGACTTTGCTTCATTGGTCGAGTATTCTGTGTTTGCGATGTTTTCCTTTCTCTTGCGGTGACTTTTATTACCTCCTCTAGTTCTTCGACATGCTGTATTAAATCATTGCTACTAGTGAGATCTCTCTTTTTAATGTGTAGCCTTAAGAGGTTAGGCCACTCTAGAGTTTTCGAAAAATCGATTTTTTTGTTTTAAATTCTCCCTTAAGACCTCAAAAATTATTTAGTTAATAAAAATTAATTAGAGCAGGTATACGGTAGATGTTATTGAAACCATTTGTGTATAGACTATTCTAGGCAATAAGCAGAAAAGAAAAACAAAAGCAGGACGATAACCTGGAAGGCCAATTGTATGATGCAGGCATCGCTGATTAAAGGTATTAAAAAATTATTCATGATTTTCTACTACTCAAAACTTCAAACGCGTTTATCACAAAACTGCATTTTTTGAGTTGGCCGGAAACAAAACTCACAGTCAGACAATTTTCAACCTATTTACTTGAAATTTTGAATATATATTGAAAAATATATTTTTTATAGAAGTACGTAGAATTTTTTTTAAATTGCATAGTTCATTTGTTGTTAACAATTATCTGATGATTTTTCAAGCAAATTTTTCACTTTTCACTTTGGAAGTGCGCCATTTGGCCAAAAATTAAAATAAAAAAAACTCTACCTACTTCTCTAGCAGTTAGTGTATAAAATAAAAAAAAAACAAACTGGCTAATTAAAATTAAAAAATTACAGGAGCTGTTTGTCCGGCCGTGAGCCTTGAAAAAACGAAGACATCATCGGAAAATGCTGCACAACCGCCATTTTGAAATGAATCGCTTCAAAAAAATTTTTGTATACAGTTGTTTATATATATATAATAAATATCCTTAGTTGGAATCTGGATTTATTTTGTAGTATTTCTAGAAAAAAATCCTAAAAATGCCTATTTTTTCGTCCTCTAGAGTGGCCTAACCCTTTAATGAATTAATTCAGACTTCATACTGTAATATATATTTTCTAGTTGCACATCGTAATCGCAGTGACATAGGAGCGGATAGATTCGTTTGAACCTTGCTCCCGATTCTGAATTTATTGATCTAAATGTCTTCTTTTGCCTGGCGAGAAAAAAAAATTCCTTAGTTCTTTTTCCAACTCTTGCCAAGTTCCAATTTCTCGGTTTATATTTCTAAACCACAGCTGTGCGTATCCTTTTAACAGTTCTGGGAAACCTTGTAATAACGATGCATCGGTTAGCTGATATGCTCTTTGTAATTCTGTAACTCGCTATGAAAAATCTTTGCCATCAAAGTGACAGTTCCATTTTCTCATTTGATCCAAGATTTTTCCAGTTATACTTCTATAATCTGGTATCGACTCATCAAAATTATATCCTTTTTATTTTCCTCTATATATCTGGTTTTATCTAAATCTTCGTTATAATCCTCTTCGTATTCTGGTTTATCGCTAAATTTGCCTGTATTATTTCTTACGTATGCTACTAATTTTTGTCGAGATTCCGATACTTACCCTACTGGATCGATTTTGTGTCGTTTAAGCGCTCTTTCTAGATCTGGTTTATTTAATTTATAAACCCACGACAGCGACATTTCGCATACTTGTCGCTGAGAAACAGAGAAGTTAAAAGTAAAATTAAATGTAGCCTGGATAAAATTACATTAAAAATCACGTAATAATGGATACAGATAGAATACCCCACAAGAGCATTGGATGAACGGTCCACCCATCAAGACTGCGAAGGCAGTGGCTTGATCTCAAGACTGGAGATGGTTAAGGAGGCTGTTTTTGAAGGTCTGGCGGGAGATGGAGCTGTTAAAGGGAAAAGATAGAGTCAAAAAAAGACTTCCAAAAACGAGATCAGACTATATGGAATGATTTTTCGAACAAGGAGATTTTATGCTTAGAGATAAGGAAGGCGTTAGTATGCAGTCGTTCTAACTTTCGAATATCCAGGTCGATTGTACGTACGAAGATCAGATTTCAGAATCCTGAAGATTGTCGTACCCAAAAAGTATAGTCGACGAGTTTTGAGCGTGAGCCACTCCAGTGGCAGACGATATGGGGTAACATGATCTCGCGAAGGAATGTGCGCGTTAAAGTTAAAGATTCTGTTCCTCGGTAATATCAGGATATACTAGGCCCGCATAGTCGATGAACGGAAGAATGAGAGATTGCATGAGTAGTTTGCGTATCGAAAATGATAATGTGTGCTGATGAGGACGTGGTTGACGTAATGGGCCAAAGACTTGCTGACAGATATGAGACACGCGTTTACCCCAATTTAAGTCGGAAGTATGCCTAACGCCGAAATTCACGATGTCAGACCCAAGAAGCAGGGAGATGCCATTGATAATTATTCCAGAAGAGAAAGATTAGCAATACTGCCAAGGATCATTGCCTTAATCTTAATAAGATTAAAGTTTATCCCTAGAGATGTTATGTATGACATCACGAAGCTCGTGCCCTTTGCAGGGCGTATATATTTGTGTGTCGTTAGCATAGATCATGTACTTTGAGAAACGGAGTACTCCAGGGAGGCCATTGATGAAAATGGCAAATAACAGAGGCCCAAGGAAGGAGCCCTGTGGGACTCCAGGATGTACAGAGATCCAGTCACAGAGTCTTTCACCCTCATCTATGACCACCAGACATCTGTCACCGTGGTAAAAAATGAACCATTAGATCGTATGATTCTTGGAGTGGAATGTGCGGAGTTTGTAAATAAGAATGTGGTGGAGTATCATATCAAATGCCTTGGAGAAGTGAAACAGAACCAAAATAGTGTACATAGATGAATCCATCCCCAATCTGACGTTATCCAGGACACCCAGCAAGGCAGACTGAGTGCTATGACCATGTCGAAAGTCCACTTACAACGGATTTAGCAGTCTGTTCTCCTCAAGAAATTTTGTGATCTGTTTTGAGAAGCTTCTCTCAAGCAATTTGAGGGATCGTTTCCAGAGCATTGGATAGGAAGAGTTAAAAAAGTAAGTAAGTGGAGGAAAAACCACTGGGCAAGAAGTGCGGAGACTCCTGTTAGTAATGTTATCAATCACCAAATATTCTGGATTGGACCTCGGATAAGGCCTCAACTACATCATCTAGGGTTATTTCAATAAGGGAAAAGGGTTGAATATCATGCGTTGTAGGTGAGACAGGTATAGACAGTTGCACATTTCGCGGATTGGTCACAGACACAATATAGTAATTGAACTAATTATGAGAGAAAATAGAGAAAGGTGAAATTCGATGAGATGAGACTAGGCCTAGCTTGTTGAGGGAGCTTCATAGATTATTCATGCTCTGTCCTTCAATTATTTAGTGACATTTGCTCGAATCATCGATATTCCGCCAACAATACTAGTGAGTTAAAGTTACGCACACGCTTATACATTCGATCGCGCTGCCTAATTAATATTTCGATTTTGCAGTTTATACATGGTATCCCATTTATACTGTTGCTGCTCAAATTAAATGAACGAAGTGCAGCAAACTTATCCAGACTCCGGGAAATTAAGTCGTCAAATACTACTATCTGACTTTAAATCAGTAGCATTAGACAAATCATCAAACTCCGCTTTAAGAGAGTTCAAATAGTTACCCTTGTTAGACTTTTGAAGACTATGCTTAGTGATGATGCGCAAAGTACGTGGG